>CAUYRT010042138.1:0-37598 GCA_963574885.1 Lepilemur ruficaudatus
AAATGTAACAAGATAAGTCAACTTGAGTGGTAATATATTTTGGGAAACCAGCTCACTATAAATTGTGACTGTAAACATTATACTGTAAATGCTTTGTAGTTTTCCCCCAATAAAAAAAAAAAATTAAAAAAAAAAAAAAAAGAATTACCAGCTCTGTTGTCTATGTCCATATTGACGCAATTAGCGGAATAATTACGAGATCTTCATTTAATCCAAGACACAGAGAAATAACCTGTGTCACAGTCAATGCTATGCTGTAAACAGCCCATTATCTGTCATGATTAGGAGACAGGTGTATTTATTTATTAACAAAATTATTTTATAATACTGCTTCCCTTCAGGCTATTCAACAGCTTCCTAACTTGTCTTTTTTACCTCTAGCCTCACTTCCTCCAGTACACTTTTCACAATGCTGACACAGGGTTATCTAAAAAGCAAATATAATAATCATATAATTTCTTACTTAAAAACCTTTGATGGCTTCTTGTCACCTATAGGTTTTAAAAAAAAAAAACAACAACAACTACCACCATCAAAAACAACAAATAAAGCAAAACCACCTTGATATGCATTGAAGACGCCTCACCATCTGGTCCCAGTGTCTCTTCACATCTTCTATACAGCTATCGTCCCGAAAGCCTATTTTCCAGTCACACCAACGATCTTACCATTCCCTTTATTTCAGCACGCCAGGCTCCTTTATGTGTCTGTACCTTTCTATATATTGTACCTAGGACACTATGGCCCATGGGCCAAATGCAACCCACTAGCAGTTTTTGTAAATACATTTCTACTGGAATACGGCCATGCCCATTCATTTATGTCTTGTCTCAGGCTGTTTTTTCACTACAATGACAATGTTGGATAGACAACAGATACCACAAGGCCAACTAAGTCAAAATATTTACCATCTGATCCTTTGGTAACAAAATGTTTGCTGACCCCCGTTCTAGAATTTTGTCATACCTCTCTCCCTGCCCTAGTTCTTCCCTTGGTAAACTTTGATGCATCTTGAAGAGATATATGCTGAGTATGCATATCCATCTCTTCGGGGACCAGGACACCTTACTCTTTCTGCAGAATGTTCTATAATTACGTTTCATATATATTCCCCCATCATTCCTTAGCTTAACAAAACCCTGATTTTGTATAGAGAAGCCATCTGTCCAGGTCTAAGTGATCAATCACAGTGGTTCTAAGCCAGTGTTGTCCAATTTTCTGCAGTGCTGGAATGCTCTTTATCTGCAGCTGTTCAATAATACAGCCACTATCTGCACATGGCAATTGAGCACTTGAAACGTGGCCAGCGTGACTGAGGAACTGAGTTTTTCATTTTATTTAATGTTAATTAATTTAAATTTAAGTAGCCACTATAACTCAACAATAAAAATACAAATAAACCAATGGGCAAAGTGTATGAACAAACATTTCTCCAAAGGTAATAAACAAATGGCCAATAGGTACATAAAATATTCTCAACATAAGTAGTTATTATGTAAAACTACAATAAGATATCACTTCATATCCATTAGAATGGCTATAATAAATGGAAAAACAAACATGAAACAGAAAATAACAAGTGTTGGCAAGAAGATAGAGAAATTGGAATCCTGATGCATTCCCACCAGGATGTATAAAATGCTGTAGCCACTTTGGAAAACAGTTTGACATTTCCTCAAAGGGTTAAACATAGAGCAACCATATAACCCAACAATTCCACTCCTAGGAATATACTCAAGAGAACCGAAAGAGGAATGAAAACTATGTTGACATAAAAACTTGTACATGAATGTTCATAGAAGGAATATTCATAGTACCTAAAAAGTGAAACAACCTAAATATCCATCAACAGATGAACGGATAAACAAAATGTGATACATCTATGCAACAGAATATTATTCAGTCAAAAAGAAAACAGAGAACTGATAAAAAAAAAAAAGTACTGAGGCCAGGCAGGCACGGTGGCTCACACTACAATCGCAGCACTTTGGGAGGCCAAGGCAGGAGCACTGTTTGAGTCTAGGAGTTCGAGAATAGCCTAGCAGCGTAGGGAGACCGTCTCTACAAAATATATAAAAAAAATTAGCCATGCAGTCCAGCTGCTTGGCAGGCTGAGGCAAGAGGACTGCCTGAGCTCAGATACTTGAGGTTGCAGTGAGCTATGGATAAATATATTGTCAATCACTACACTTCAGCCTGGGTGACAGAGCAAGACCCCATCTCTCAAAAAAAAAAAAAAAGTACTGATACATACTACAACATGGATGAACCCTGAAAAAATTATGCCAAGTAAAAGAAGCTAAGCCAAATGTCCAGCCAAATCCATAGAGATACAGAGGTAGAAAGGTTAGTGGCTGCCAATGGCCAGGGGTAGACGGAGAAGGGAACTGACTCCTAAGGGGTGATGAAAATGTTCTGCAGTTAGTGGATAATGGTTGTATAATCCTGTGAACATACTAAGATACTGCACACTTAAAATGGTGAATTTCACAGTATATAAATTTATATCTCAATAAAATATTCTAAGTAGCCATATGGCTAGCAGCTACATCTTGGATGGTGTTGGTCCAAGCCAACTACGATAACCTTGTTCTCTACCTACTCTGCTTCTGTTACAGCTAAAAGTGGCCAAGAAACCCAATTCCAGCCAGTGAGACCTTAGTAGAAGTCTTGCAAGAGGGGGAGTTTCCTGGGAAATGTTTTGGTCTTCTCATTTAAAAAGAAAAAAAAGAAGAAAGAAGAGTAGGAGATGCTTCTCTCTTCTCAGTTCTTCCCTGTTCTTCCAGCATTGAAGGTGCATGTGATGTCTAGAGATGCAGCATCTATCTTATAATCATGAGGCAACTAGCATGAGAGAAAAGTCTAAAGAATTAAAGACATGCTGACCTTGACATGGTCAAATCACCTTCTTCGCACTTGTTATTTAGGAGTGTGAGAGTGGGAAATCAAGCTTATTTGTGCAAGCCATTGTAAAATAGGCATATTGTCAAGTGAGTTAATGGTATATAAAAGGCATTCAAAACAGTTTGTGGTGCATGGTAAGTACTACATAATTGTTAGGTATTATTATTATTATAACTCACTGTTTCTCAACCTTTTTTCACCATCACCTCCACTAAGGAGCCTTTAGAGACATTCTTTTTCTTATCCTTGCCCTCATGAAATTTTAATACCACAGACAGTGTATCTGTTTACACTGCTAGGTAAGGATCAGATTTAGAAGGCAACAACAAACAACTGTAACATCTAACATTTTTTCGTCTCCCAAGAACAAATTTTTGCTCCCTTGGAAATGCATTCCTGATACATCTTTCTTCCCCACTGCAACTAACTGATTTAAATAAGAGCTTCTCCGCTGCAACCAATTGATTGAAATAAGACCTGTCGTGATTGTACAAACCCCACCCTATCGGCCACAACAGATTCCACTGAGGATGCGCATTTGACCAAAGCTGAGATAATTGTAACATACCTCTTCCATGGGTATGGTTGATTCAGTAAGGGATGTAGACCTGACCCAAACGAAACTAATCAGAATTTTTCCCTAGGATTTTAGAACTAGAAAAAGGAGAAAGCACAGGTCAATTGCTCTGTGTTGCAGAAGCTACAACATGTGAGTCTAAGAACTCCCTGTGGCCATGTAGGGGAAGCTGGACAACAAGAATGAAGGCAGCATTTACAAGACAACACTGGTGAGGGGAGATGGCTAAAACACAGTTCTGGACATAGAGGAGATCACAGTTTAGCAGAAGAACTAAGTGTAAAATGCAATGAGTGCTAGGGGCAGCCCAAGGGCTACAGGAACTCAGAAGAGAAGCACCTGAGGGGCCAAAGGTGACAGGGCGCTAGACCTGAGCCTCTGGCCACATCACAGGAAATGACAAACACATTCACTACAGTCTGCAGACAGCCAAGCCAGCTCTGCTGCAGCTACTCATTCCCACACCCCAGTAACCCAGAGGACGCAACATTAGCCAACAATAATAATTTGAAGGGCAGCACTAACATATTTCTTAATAGCACTTATGGATGTCTTTGTTTTTCTGATGGTAGGAAATGTGGAATATAACAAAATATAACACAGAAAAAAATCAATCATTTGTTGTGAAATCACAACACAGTTATATCTGTTTTACACAGAAAAACAATTTTATTGAGGTATATTGCTCACATTTTAATATAGCTTCTTCCAAATCTCTCAAAATTACTTATATATTTTCCTTTTAATCCTCCCCAAGCCTTTTGATGTAGGTATTACCCTTACCCCCATTATACAGTGAGGAAATAGGCACTTGCAGAACTTAGAGCTGAGGGTTGCTCAGTTATCGAGCCGGGCAGATGTGATCCTGTACCGGACTCCCTGACTCCAAAGCACGGTCTCCAACCTCACCTCACCCCTCCACAAATATGTGACCACAAGAACCCAACCAAACAGAAAGAATGCCAAAATGTCCCAGACATCTTCCATTTGCTTTTCAGATTCCCTTCTTCTCCACCCTGCCTTCTGAGCTGATCTGTATGGACCATGCCCAAAAAGTTTCCCCAGCTCTGGCCTCCAGCCAGGTTCAGCCAATGGGGGACACAGAGGGATACCAGCAGGCAAGAGGAAAGTGTGGTCTGGCTGTGGCTCTCTCCCAAAGGTCACACAGGTGAGCCTGTGCACACAACAATTTCTCCAGGACCTGGTAACATTCCCTTCCCTTGCTCCCTGGGCCCAGAGAGGGTACCAGCCCCACTTTTGGCAGCCCAGGGTCTTATACTACTTTTTGTGGTTTCCCTACACTTGTCCACTCTTCTCAAATTACCCCACTTGAGTGTACCACCTGTTTCCTGGGGAACCCTGGCTGGTACACTGACAAAACAGAAGGGACACAGGTGTTCAGTGGGTACTGGATGAATACCGGTGGGGCTGTCTCCCACCTTCACACCTTCTCACAATGGCAGTTTTCCAAGGGAAAGACAAAGCAGCTATCAATCTGTGGACATGGAGGTTCAGTGGACTTTCCATCCTGTTCCTCAGAATCCTGCCTACTCTGTCTATCATGAATGAACCCACATGTTTCCAGACAACCAGAACCTGGATAAAGCAGTATTTGTGGTGAAGACCTGCAACTTAAAGAGGCTTTTTCCAAGGTGGAGTAGCATGCCAGGTCACCACGAATCAACCTTTCCTTTCCACTCCCACCCCCAGTCCTCTTCTTGGGCCTTCAAAAGCTGAACTTACTGCACCAACAGAATAGAGAAAATTCATTTTAGCATAAAGAAGGTGAGAGCTGTCAACCCCAAGTTCCATTTTCCCTCAACCGATAAGGACAAGTGTCAAATTAGTAATGGCACAAGAAAAATTCAACACATTTTGACAGAGTCATCCTCATCATTTTCCACTTTCCAGTGGATTTTTGTATGGGATATATACTAAAGGATCAGGGAGTTCTTTCTCATTTCTAGAGGGAGAAGAACATCACGATCATGACCTGGGAGAACACATAGACCTACCTCGGCCTCATGACTTTTCCTCAAAATCTGAATGTCAGAATCTTTGCAAATTAAAGTACCAAAGTATACATGACAACCTTTCTATATTTTTTCCCCAAATAGGCTAAGTTTGGTAGATACCAATAAAATTACAAATACTATCTTGTCTTAAAGGTGAAAAAAAGGATAAGAAGGTACCTTTTTATGTGCTCGTTGTTTAATCAATAGAAATTATGATGAAACTCATAGCTTTACGTTACCCTTTAAAGGCTGGTTTCTTCTTGATTTATAAATGCTGCTCAGCTTTGTCTGCTGGTTTTACCCATCCTCCTCCTTCTCTCTCCCCTCAGCAAGCCACAATCAAATCATCAGTCGCTGGATCCATCTCCTAAATACACTTTGACTCTATCCCTTTCAGAGGACATACATTGTCACTAGTAAGCTCCTGTCCTCTTTATGTCTCTGTTGGACTAAAGCAGGGTTTTTCAACCCCATCACTACTGACACTTGTGGCCAGATAATTCTTTGTCGTGGGGGGCTGTCCTATATATTGTAGGATGTTTAGCAGCATCACTAGCCTCTACCCACAAGATGCCAACAGCACCCCCGACACACAATCAAAAACATCTCCAGACTTTGCCCATGTCCCCTGAGAAGCAAAACTGCCCCAATTTGAGAACCACTGAACTAGAGCAACAGCCTCCTCTTGAATCTACCCGCACCCACTCCTGTCCCTTTTGCATTTCATCTGTCTTACCAAGGACAGAATGACCTTTCAAATGTAAGTCTGACCATGTCATTCCTAGGCTGAAAACCCCACTGACTCTCCATTTACTATAGTTTGACATCTAAACTCCTTTGCAAAAAATACAGAAAGACCCCATGATTGGGCCCCTGAAGGCTTCTCTGGCCTGAACCCACTCCCTTAGTACCCTCCAAGCTCTGTGTGCTTCAAGCGGATAGGAATTACTGACAGTCCTCCAAGATCCCATGTGGTTTTCCTATCTCTAGCTAGGCCTTTTCACTCACTGTGACTCCCTCATTCCTTCTGTCTGTACTGAAATGTCCCTTCTCTCGCCTCCCCACATGGACAAGTTCTAAAGCACCGTTTACAGCAGAGGTTGCAAACTCAAGTACGTTTGAGGGTCAGGACGGCCACATAAATGAGTGAGGCAGGATGAGAAGCGCAGAGCACACGCTCACAGGGACAGCAGCCCCTGCCTCTCAAATCCAGCTCCCAGTTCCATGCAGGGGAAAGGCCCAGCACTGCCAGACCTGAAATGCTGCTAGTCTGGATTTTTATGTTCCGTACCTAAATGAAATCTTTAAAGAACTAAACAAATAAACACGAAGTAACTGAAACAATACACATCTAGGGACAGAATTTGCAGGCTGCTACTTGCTATTTACGCTCTGAGGATCTCTAAGCATTTGTCACAGTACCCTGGGAATGTTTACATTCCCGCCTCGCCCACAAGTGGAAAAACATCTTAAGGTCTTAAGGTTAGGTCACTGTGTCACTTATTCACTGGCTCTTTCATTTATTTATTTAAATTCATCTATCATTTTTCTTCTTTCTCCCATGCACCCCTCCATTTGTCCATCCAACTCACCAATAAATAGATTTAAGTCCCTATAAGCACTTTGTTAGGAACACAAAGTAAACAAACATAGTCCCTGCCCTCAAAGCGCTCCTAGTCCAATGAAGAGAGACGCAGGTAAACAATTATAAGACATACACTCACATGACTATCATACATAAACGAATCCTATACTTAAGGCACAGCACATGGATAACAGAAAAAGTACTTAAATCTCCCTGGGGGAGAAGAGCTGGTTTCAGATGAGATTTCAGCAAAGCATAGAACATTGCCGGCTTGATAAGTGAGAGAGGGCATTCCAGGTCATAGGAACAATCTGTGCAAAAGCATGGAGGTCAGCAGAAATATGGTACATTTGAGGAATCACAATAATGCACTTTTAGTCTGGAACAGAAAATGAAAAGGGGTGAAACTTCACAGTAAACTATTCTTAAATGTGCAGTGGTTAGTGCAGTCCCTAGCACACAGAAAATAGTCAGCAAGAGTTTTATAAGTTAATTAATTAGAAACTGGGCAAGAAGGAATGTTAACGAAGCATGGCTTAATTGGAACAGTTGAAACAGGGATTAAAGTTCCTTCAACTTGAGAGCTGTGCAGGGAGAATACATGACAGAAGCTCAATGAAGAACCGTCATATGAACTAAACAATAACAAAATAATTACTGATAAAATAACAACACTAATAGCTGTTGAGTGCTTACTATGTACCAAATACTTGACTAAGTGTTTCACAGGCATTATTTAATCTACATAATGATTTTATGAGGTATGTATTATTATTCCCATTTTACAGATTAAAAATAGGCTTAGAGAAATGAGCCAGGGCTCAAACCTAAGAATGTTTAAATCCAAAGTCCAAGCTCTTAACCATCACAATTACAGTTTTTGCTGGAAGATTCCCAAGGGCTTCTTGCAAAGACTTTTGGTTGTGTTTGAACACAGACCCTCAGCGTACCAAGGGATAAGCTTGATCTTGATAGAATAAAATTTGTCTATCTATTAAGAAAATAAGCTATCTTATGAAGTAAGCAGAAAACAAGACAGCTGAGTGGGTATTACCACATCGTCACAATACAGTTGCCAGTGGCTTTCCATAATTTAAAAAAAAAAAAGAATCACCAACTCTGTGAAATGTTATGGAGAGGGAAGGCAGGCGGAATCTCCTTCCTGGAGCCAGCTCAGGCCAGGCCCATCTGCTGGGGACAGCTGAGCACAGGCTGCCAGAAGGAGCAGATGACCTTCAGAACGGCCCTCAAAAAATGGGACTCAGACAGCAGGCAACAGGCTCCCTGTCAGAGTGGTCAATTTTGTTTACTTTTGGAGGTGTGGATTCCCTTATATGACCATATTGTAAATGAATCTAAAATGTCTTCAGTGTGAACACTGAACATTCACAATTTGTACTGAGTTTCTCTGTGATTCAGCTTACTTCATGGGCAAAGCAAATGTATTTAAAACAAGGCAGAGCTAAAAATCTGTAAGAGAAAGATGTGCTTTCAAATACCCTCTGCGTACTTCACAAGCACTGTTTTATTTCTAGATGATATTGTAACTGAAAATAGACTTTTCAAAATCAGCTCACTAGAAGAGGTCTGGTATAAGCAATCTTAGGTAATTCTTAGTTGATTACTTCCACCTCTCCGTATACACTTGTCATTCAAATCTTCTATGATACAGATGAGCCATTTATTATTTTGCACTGATAAAGAATACGGGCTCTGCAATAATGTTGCCTGGATTCAAACTGACACTGCCACTTGCTACTGCATGATTTGACAAATTATAAGTTTTTTTCCAAGTCTCAGTTTCATCATTTGTAAAATAGGTATAATGATGAGGACTTAGCTACATCACTTCTAAAGCTAGCTGAAGGGCGAAGTAAGAGCAGCAGAAAGAGAGAGAAGGGGGCACATTTGAAAGATACTTAGAAAGTAATGCAAAGATCACATGTAGATGTAAAAGTGGACTTCTGAATGTGTGGTTTGTCAGGCTCCAAGATTGAAACCAGGCCTCGGCCCAGACCCCTGCAAGGAGACCCCCTGCATCACTACAATGGAACTGGCAGGGCAGACGCAGGTCGGTGAGGAATCCGGGCCTGGCGTGCTGGTAAGAGACAACTGGAAAAGCCATGTACCAATGTCCAGTGGCCAGATCGCTTTTAAAAACCAGGGCTGGCGATACAGATTTGGAAGTCACTAGTCCATGAAAAAAATAAGTAAAACCAAGCCATGTATACCAATTTATCCCAGAAAGAATATTTCAGCAGAAGTTGTAAACCAGTGGCCCAAGGAGCACATCTGGAATACAGACTTTTTCTTGGTTCCCACAGAGTTCTAAAAAATGTTTGAGCCATTATGTAAAAATCTTGAGATAGTGAATTAAAAAAAAAAAACAAAAAACTGAATTTCTAGCTTGCATTGAAAACTCAGGAGACCTTGCAATAGCAGGACAGAATTTCCTCTTTCAGGAACACACGCAGCTAGAACTCATCTCAGGAAGCCTGTCTGGGCACAGGCTATGCAGCCCACTGAAGTTGCCACCACTTTCTCAGTGCCTGTGTGCACGCTGACCTTGGCCTATGCCTCCATCTGGGATCCTATAGGAACATAAGTATGTGACTTCTGTTGTCCAATCCTTGGAAGAACGAGAAGAGCAGAAAGCTAAGGTCAGAAGCCTATGATGACTAACACATAAAGAGACCCTAGGAGATTAATATATAAATGAGACCCAGAAAGAAGTGTCAGAAAGGTACAACATATGCAGTATCACGAAAATCAAGGGAACTGAGGAATCTAGATTACTCTCTACTCCCCTGTCCCACACTGAGTCTTTCCAGCATCACATTCAAAACATATCCCAAATCTATAAACCTCCCATCATCTTTACTACAGTGGTCCAGACCAGTATCATTTATCACCTGGAATGTTACCTGTTTCCACTCTTATCTCCCAGCAATCCATTTTCTACCTGGCAGCAAGAAACAGCTGATTAAAATGTAAATCAGACCATGTCACTGTGTTGCCACAACTATCCAGTGACCTCCTATTACATTTAGAAAAAATTCAAACTTTAAAACTTGCCTTATAAGATCTCACAAGGAGTACCCTTGCCTACCTCTCTTGGCTGCATCTCTAACAACTAGCTCGTTTGCTGTGTCTAGCCACGTAGGCCTCCTTGCTGTTCTTAAACCAAGTCAGCTATGCACACCTGCTTGAGGGCTCTTGCACTTCTTCTTCCCCCTAACTGGGTCAGTCTTCCCTCAGCACGTTTCTTCCCACTGGCCCCTTCTCAATTCACAGGCCACCTCCTCAGAGCATCCTCAGTAACCACCTCCACGCCTGTCTCCACCTGACCCACTTTCAGCCCTCTCCCTGATGCACTTTCTTCAGAGCATTTATCATTCAGCTGAATTATTTTTATTTGATTACTTCTGCACCCCCCACTACAATAATAATATTGTGATCAATGTTTTTTCCCACCTATATACAATGTCTCACACAGAGAAAGTCGAAATAAGTAAGTTTTAAATGAATGATTGAACGAGCATGTGACATTGTGGAAGTCACAGGATTCTAGAGAGTGGGTTTTAAACATAGCACATCTTCACCTGGGTTCCCCAGAAAGCAGATCCTGAGCAAGAGGGTTTATGTACCAGTGCTGTATTATGTAACGCAATCTTAGGGAACAGGAGGGAAGTGTTGGACAAAGAGGGGGAGGCACAATGAGGCTGCACTATCAGGCTGGCTCTACCAACAGTGGCTGGTTCTTCCTCCCATAGGATCACCCACAACCCCCCCAACCCCAAGCCACATGAACTGCATCTCAGAACCATCCATGATGGACAGAAAGAGTGCGTTAATTCTCCTATCCAGGATGCACATGTGAGGGCACAGAGCGAGATCCAGAGGTGGCATCAACAGGTAAATACCATGCTACCCAATGGACAGCATGCAGCATGAGGTGGCTTATACTGCAAGATGTCTTTCAGAGCCTGTGCAAATCTGGTGGCCACAATGGCAGCTGGAGCAAAGATGATGCAACTTCCCTTTACCATTGTCCTCAGAAGATCCAACATGGGCACGAGAAGTGTCTGAAACACAGTAACATAAGAACTAAGAACACTCACTGCTTTAGCAATGACCTTAACGACTGCAGTGTCAGTGCACTGAGGAGGGCGGAAATCTCATTATGGTGGATGGAGAGACAGGGAGAAAGGATACAGCACAGCTCTCTCAGGCTGCTCTCAGGGCTGGAGCAAGGAGAGAACAAAGTGACATCTTACGGTGCCAGAAAGCAAAGATGTGCTCAAAAAAAAAAAAAAAAAAGATAGAGACAAGGCAAAAGGACATAAAAGCCAACGTGAAGGCGTTCCCAATGTTTAAATCTGAGACTATTTACAAAACAAAATAATGACAGTAATGGATTATAATTCATAGGATAAAATAAGAATTCCTAAGTGCATACTAATACAAATGAATAACTGAATGAATAAATAAATGTGAGGCAAGGGGAAAGCAACTTACAGTAGAGATCCAGTTAATAAATTTAGGAATTATAATCATAGGGAAACACCATCTGGCAAAATCATAGGAATAATCGTTTCAGGCAAGAATTAATAATAAATGTTAAAGTTAGTTGGCAAAGTATGATTAGAAGTATGATATTTACATAGCCTCAAAGTCTCTCCCCACAAGGTAATTATTAATTACCAAGAGGAAACAGTAACTTTACAGTGCAGAAACTGAAAGACACAACCTTAACCGAGTGAGCAAAGTGCACACACAGCAGCATCACGTGCCTCCTGCTGTGCTGCACTGTGAAGGGCACAGCTTCATCTCTGTAGTGTTCCTGCCGAAAACACATAACTCAAATTTAATCCTAAGGAAACATCAGACCAATCTAAAGTGAGGGACATTCTACAAAATGCCTGGCTAGACTCTTCAAAAATGTCATAGTCATGAAAGGAAAGGAAAGACTGAGGAACTATTGCAGATTAAAGGAGACAAAGAAGATACGACAACTAAATGCATTGTGTGATGCTAGATTCTGGCCCAGAAAATGAGACATTAGTAGGACCAGAACAAGGTCTGTAGATTGGGCAATGGTATGCATGTTAATAAATGTTAATCACCTGAATTGGACAACTATATAATGATTATGTAAGATGTTGGTGGGAGAGACACACAGAAGGTTCCAGTAGAACCTAAAATTAGTATAACTTTTCAGTAGGTGATAGGTACCTGATGTCCTTTATATTGCTCTTGATACCTTATACATGCATATTATTTTGTACATATGAACATATCATATTTTTAATAAGAGTAAATTTTATACTACAATGAAAACAAAGAATGTCATCGTGTTCTTCTAGCTTCTATAACCTGCCCAACTCTCAGAGCCTGAGCCCTCTTCTCTCGTTTTAAAAGTTAAAAGGCCATACTAGCACCTAAGACTTCCTCCTTGATATAATCAGATGGTCTGTAAGACAACTGAAAAGGGCATCCTTCTTTACTATGGGAATCAATGTGAACACCCTGTCCCTATACTACTGCAAATCATCTTACGTACAACGCACAGTCCCCATATGTTCCCCCAGGGAACATCTGCTGAGTGGAAGGAGTATACTTTTGGTGTAAGAAGTCTTAGGTTCAAATCCCCACTGCTCCACTCACTGGTAGTGTGACATGGGGCAGGCAAGTGCTTCAACTTCCCAGAGTGCTTCTGCAGATACAAATGTGAGAAAACTTCACAGAGCTGTCATAAGGTCCACCCTTATGACATGTATAAGAAGAAGAAAACATGTATAAAGACCAAGTGTTGTGCCTGGTACACACAGATATTCTCATATGGTACCAAGATCCATCATCGTTGTTACTATCTTTATTTTAACACTAAGAAAGCACGCCTACCTCTATGTTAAATCTGTATAATGCCAGAAATGAGAGTGCAACAGAGCACGAAACACAACACCCCTGCATTGACTGCCACATATCAATATCAGCCACGTCCATTCCCCGTGGACTCATAGCAATGGACCTCCTCCTAATGTGAACAGCTGGTGTAGTGGGCACAGCAAAAGTTCTGGAGTCAGACCTGGGGACAAATCCTGGTGTCACCTTGTGTCCTGTGTGACCTTGGGCAAATTACCTAACCCTCTACATCTCAGAATATTCTCACTAAAATGAGGATATTCTTCACAAGGATCTTATTAGTATGTGTACTGCACAGATGCATAGTGCGTAAAACAATGCCTAACACACAGTAGATACTCCGTACGTCTTAGTTACTTCATCTGACTCAGATCTTACAGGAAGAAAATTTCTCAAGAAGGGCCATGCAAACCAGGGAGGAAAGGAAGCAACTGACGGAAGAGAAAGATAGTCTGCCAACTGATTAATCCAGACTCAACATAACCCTAGTTAGACCTTAAGTTTCTATACCTTCCCAGAGCTTCCGCTGCCTCATCTGTAAAAAAGAAATACTGCTGTCTCTTTCACAGGCTTGCCGCGAGGGTTAGCTGAGGTGTGCAAGCGCGTTCCACAGTGCCGGGGACACAGCTGGTGGGGGGGGGGTGCACACTAACGGGGCTACGGGTGCTGCGTGGAAACACTCCAAGCGTCCTTATGCCTCTCGCTCCCTTTCGCAAGAGCTTGAATGATGGCTGAGCATTCACGGCTCAAGGTCTGGAAGCAGTTATCCCTTCAGTCTTTTCCTGTCTAAACCATCCACAGCCTGGGCTTCTGGGCCTCTCACAGAGGAAACAAAAGTCCGGATGAAGGGCAAGGGAAAGTGTCCTTATGCTTTCTAAAATCCACACTCCCCTCCCAAGCTGCCCCACAACTTCCGTCAATGCCTTCTGAATTCTGCATTCTAAAAACCTTTGTTTAATCCTCCTAAGAAATCCAGAAAAAAAATAATAATTTTGTGTGTGCGTTGGCTTTCAGACACTTCCTAAAGGATGGATTTAAATGTCATATCCTGACTTTGGAGGAAAATCTGAGGACAAAAGAGGGATTAGGAATTATGGGATGGGGGAGGACAGAGATTTGAAAAAGAAATTCAGTTAAGGTTACATGAATAAAAGTTAAATAAGAAAACAAAAGCCCAGTTAAGGCTGCCTTGGTTAAAGTTACAAATAAAAGCAAACACTTTATACATCTCTAGTTCGCGAACCCAAGGAAGCTCTGTGGCAGCTCTCCTGAGCTTGAACAACAGGCTAATTTTCAAGCAGGAATCAAAGTGGTTGGGCCCCTGGACAAACAGCTTGAAAGCCTAAGCATAAGCCTGGTCTCACGGAGTTAAAAGGAATGCAGACTGCCCCTGAACACACCAGCCGTTTGTTTTTTCTGCCACCTTTCCAAGGGTCATGTCTGGAGTGAGGATAAACAGTTCTGGGGGAAAAAAATGATGTGAAGTACAGACTTTAAGAAAATAAAACATTAGAAAACCATTTCTTATAGAGTTATATGTGTGCCTGTATATACACATTATATATAGAGAGAAAGAGAATATTTATAGGTATACATACATGCACACACATGTGTGTGCCAAAATTGTCCAAACTTTTGATGTTTTCAGGTACGAATAACTAGAGCTATAGCAAGCCTTTGAAATGTTGTTGCATTTTTAAGCACGATCAAATTTTTTACAAAGGCATTCCAAAAACAGCAAAGGGTGTCTGAGCAACATTTCAGTTTTATTTAATAAGATTAAGCTGAGTGCTTTTGGTTATTAATAGATGTCAATAGCATATTTTATTCTAGGTTTCTTAGAAATGTATTTGGAAAGTCTCAAATAGAAGACCTAAAAGAAAGACAGAACCCACTAGGTGCCAGGATTCGTGCTAAGTGTTGTTTATGTGATGTGTCTTCCTGCACAACAAACGTCAGTGGCGAGTATCAGGTTCTCAAGCCCACACAGCTTGTAAGTGGCAGAGCCCATCGTGACTGCCCTAGAATCTGAGTTTTTCTCCGTCATCACACTATGTGGCCTCCCACTGAAATGCTGAGAGTCAGGGCAATCTTTCCCAGTATTGCTGTGAGGACAAAGAAATGTCCCATATTCCTGGAACAGGAAAATACCACAGCAAAGTAAAAAGCAGCTTTCCTGTGATCTCTACTTTAGCAGAAAACAGAAGAGATGCCTTTTGGTCTGAGAGTTAAAGCAAGAAGATGAACGATTGACATGTAGCAGGTGATAAATATTTAATGCCACTTGGTACAGTGGTTCTTCAGAAATGTCTTTTAGCTCTGAAGGCCTTTCTGTTAATCCACACTTCAGGGGGTGCAGCCAAGGCTCGGAGAAAATACATTTTTAATAAGGACTGTGCCAACCCAAGAGGCTCCGAATGGTGTATAGCATTTCGGATTTTAGAGCTCACAAAGGATCTCACACTCTGGGGAAAAGGAGTCCTAATGTGAAGAAGAGAATGAAAAGAAGCCAGAAAAAAAAAAAATTATATTCTAGGGAAGGAGGCCCTGTTAGAGCCTTGTCAGAATAATTATCAGAATGGATTTTTTTCCTCCCTCAGTGGAAGAGCTGGTCAGGTTCAGGGGAATCATATTCCAGACAAATAAGCTTAGGATGAGAGGCGCTGGCTGCTTTCCAAGCACTGATGGCGTCGGAGCTGCTTAACCCATCCTGAGGAGCTGCGGCATCACACGCTCAATGCATAGGGCCTGGTACCGATCCGCTCCCTCTACCCTTCTCTCGGTCTCTCTCCTGCAGTGCTGCACCCTGGCTACCATTTTCTCATTTTTGGACTTGCCTTGGCTTTGGAATCTGATGCTTTACCCATGGCACAGGGGAGAAACTCAGAGATTAGCAACAGGAGGAAGCTGCGTGCACACACCAGCTGAAAGGACAAAGAAAGAAGGCTTACCGCTGAAGCCCAAGACCCCAGGACAACCAGCAGGAGCCGGAGCCAAGGAGAGCCCACCTCCTGAGTGGAAGAGCTGTAAAGGGCTGTGGGCTCTGCCAGGGGTGTTACTCAAGGCAGAGGCAGGGCAAGACAAATACCCTGGCTTCTCTCTTTCTCCTACCCTCCCATCTCCCACTGAGTCAAATAGTTAGAGGGCAGGGGTTAACCTCCTGCAACATAGCACACAGTAGGACAAGGGAGACAAATGAATCTCAGTGAAAAAAGGCCAAAGGCCAATACAACTGGTAAGTTAAAAGTTCATAGAATAACATGTCATGTGACATTGTAATTGCTAAATATATACATATATAATTTAAGCAAATATATATGCCTACTATATACACACAGACTGAGATATCAAGAGATGGAATGATTAAGAGAAAGAAAACAAGAGTAGAAAGATACACAGTCGATTTTTATTATTTGCAGTAGTTATTTCTATAGTCTCCAGAAACATCGAATTAGGGAATATTGGACCATTGCTTCTAGAGGAAATATAGGGTTAGTTTCTTTCAAGCCTCCAGTTACATTTTTGCTAACCGATGAATACACACAACCTTGTTTTATGTGTATTCCCATTTAAAAACACCTTATTTGATATATACTGTTGATTCACTAACAACGAACTCAACAGCCAACAGTACTTAACTCATGCCTGAATGAAACCCATCTGACATTTTCTCCGTAAGGCACGTCGCAGCTTTCTTGTGCTTAGGAACACTATACAGCACTTCGGCACTATGTGTGGGGCCCATTTTAACTGGTGAAATCATCAAGAAAAAACACAAAAAATTGAGAAAAACATGGCATTAATAACCTCTAAAAGGACATTTGTTTACAGTATGATAGCTGAAACAAGAAGGCAGGGTGTTGTCTTGTTTGACCTCAGCTGGGAACATGCATGTTGAGCGACTCAGAAATATTCCGCCTTTTTGTGCATGTCAGCAAATGCCTGCGAAGGCACCGTAAGTATTGATTTTGCAAATACAGAGTCTGTAAATAATGAGAATCAACTATCAACAGGTTAAATTTGGGTGGCAGAAGATGGAATGCTTTTTGTTTCATTATATATTCTTTCTTCCTGTTTATATTCAACTGTTGTCTAGTTTTTCTACATCAACTTGTAATTAGGGGAGGGAGAGGATTCTAAATGCAAGATTAAAAAAAAAAAACTAGGGGCAAAAGCACTAAGAAGTGCAATCATTTAGCTCAACAGGAGACCATCCTAATACAGTGCCAGGAACGGCATTGGTCATTCTCTCCATGCGAGATGAGGGGAAGTCTCAAAGCGTCCCCCACTCCAAATTTCTATGACTCTTCCAGCCACACGCCTGAGAGGATAAACAGTAAAGTCCGGCTGAGGGGTGGGACGAAAGGTGGGAGGGGTGTGTGAGTTAACTCCCTGAGTGGATATGTAACATCCCCATGGTACAGGTTAGGCTGGACACACAGACTCACATCTTTCCTGTCCATCTCTAACAGAATCTTCTTTTATGCTCATTTGATGTTTGCCAAAGAGAAGACGTGAGCTTCTTTCAGTTCAAAGCAGTAAATATGATTTAAGTCCCTACTATATACAAAATATTGTGCAAGGTGCTTTGCTAGAAAGAATAACACACCTTTTCACCATGTTTTACCTGTTTTCTATATACAAATCCACTCCAGTAACTCAAACAAAAATTTAAAAGCGTAATATATGGAATTCTTCAGTTTCCAACCAGAAAGAAAACTAAGTTAAAGAATTGAAATAGCAACCGAATAGCACAAAAGCATAGCAATTCAGCTCTCTGTTCCTTCCTTACACCATTAACGAGCAACTTTTAATCTTTAATCCTCCCTCACTAAGCTGCTTTTACTATCCCATCTGCTCCTCTTGCTCATGCCTTCAGGATCTTATAATTAAATTCTAATTAAAGTTTAAGGCATGTAATAAAGAAAACACTTGCGGAATGCCTTTGATTCAAGCGGCCAAAATAACATTTCAGCAGTTTGAAAAATGAATTATATCCTTTTGCTCAACAAGCATCTTTAAAATGGAATTAAAATGGGAAATTCCAATCTTTCGTGATTTCATCAGCCACACATTATGTAAATATGTTCATTATCACGTGTTGCATTTATGTCAGCTGAAAACAGCAAGAAGAGAACTCTGTCCAGCAAACACAGTGTGTATATGTGCCTGGTGGCAGTGGCACCCTGATACATGGACACTGGTGCCAGGCATCAGCATCTATCTAGCACACACTTGGATGCTGAAAGAATAGGGTTCTCACCTTCCCCATCTAATCTCTCACCAAACTCAGTCATGTCTACCTTTCCAGCATCTTTCAGATCTGTCTCTTCTGCTCTGTCAATTCAGCCCCATAACATCCCTTGGAATGCTTACACTCCCCCACCTCCAGCCTCAGCCCCCGGCTGCAGCCCAGGCTCTGCCTCACATGGCTGACAGCTGCCTTTCTGAAGCATCATTCTGATCCGGCTGCTCCATTTGGAACAACTGTCTGTGCTAATAACCTGTGTCCCCCAGTAACGTGTGAATTCCTCTACCATAGCATATTACATAACTTTGATTTATTTATTGGGCTACCCTTTAGTCTTTGAGCTAGCTTCTTGAAGACAGGTACTATCCTGGAAAGAAAAAAAAGTGAGAGATAGTGAGTGTGAGAGTTAATCCGGAAAGAAAAAGTATACTTTTTTAACCTGGAAAGAAAAAGTAATTCATAAACCCAAAAAACACTTATCCAATCCTTCTAGAAGCATCCAGTTCACTGGTAATTTGTACCTGGTTTCACTTTTGATAAAGGTTACATTTTAATCTTCATCATCAATAATTATTAATTATATAATTATATATATTTCCTGATTATTAATAACTAAGGTGCCAGACACTGTTCGAAGTGCTTTACGTTATTATTCAAATTCTCACAACCACCCTGTGACGCACATCCTATTATTATCTGAGACAAGGAAACTGAAGGGCAAAAAAGTGAGGTGTACTTGCCCAAGATCACGAAGGTATTAAGTGCTGGGGCCGCGCAGTCTGGCCGCAGAGCCCACGCCATAAGCACTCCTCAAGCCCAAAGCCTGAGTAAAGCATGTAAGGCCTTCATGTTCTTTTCTCCTAATGCTCCCAACATGTGACCTATGACCTGGCTAGGCTACCATGCTCACCTCTTTGCCAAAGCACCAAGGTCTTTTGTGCCTATACCTTCCCATATGCTGCGTTTTTGCCCTTAATCCACCTGATAGATTCTTGCTCATCCTTCAAGTCCTAGTTCAGTCATTTTCCTATCTTGAGAAGTCTTTCCTGATTCCTTGGACAGACCTGATCTCTCCCTGTTTTGTTACTACAGAATCTGGAACCTAGCAGACTTTTGTTACGGTGCTAATTATACTGCACTGTGACCATCCAGGGGGCCCCTGCTGTCCCTAAAGCTAGGGCACACACCAGGACTTGAGGACTGTGGGAGGAGTGAAGAAACAGATGGGTTCTCTAAATCTACACATTAGACATAGACAGAGCACGGTCCAGGCTTGTCTAAGTCAGTATAGAGAAAAATGTTACCTTCTCTGGTATGATTTATAGAGAGCAAAAGAAGAAAAAGTACTTTTATAAATCCAATGAACACTTACCAAACTCTTCCAGAAGCATCCACAGCACTGTAACTCATATGGCGTTTGACTTTTTGACTATCAAAATATGTTAGTTCCTTTTTTCCATAACCCACAACCTTTAAGAAGAGCCCCATCCAGACCACAGCAAGGAGCAAACAGTAGACTTAGACTC
The DNA here is from genome assembly GCA_963574885.1 of Lepilemur ruficaudatus. NCBI lineage: Eukaryota > Metazoa > Chordata > Mammalia > Primates > Lepilemuridae > Lepilemur > Lepilemur ruficaudatus. The sequence goes on from CAUYRT010042138.1 coordinate 19,784, forward strand.
AGCCACACGTGGCAGCATGGACTTGATCATGCTGCCTGTATTTCAGCATTGAGTCTGAGACCTTGGGAGCCACGGGCCCCCCACCCAGGCTTCCCTGATGCCTCCCCTCTTTGCCAGGTAAGCAACTCCACCTAGACTTGATGTGCATTCCAGAGCTCTTTTTCCCTGGCCCTAGGAGCCCCTATGAGCCTTGCTCCTTTTGCCAAATGACCCCTCTCCCAGGGGATATGACCCCAACACCCAGCACCATTAGCTTGGTTCTGTTCCAGGTGGACCAGTCACTCTGAACCACAGAGCTGCTACCTTGCCTAAAGGCTCAGTGTCCCTCGTGCCTGGAAGCCCTTAAGCCTTGCCTCCCGCTCAGTGACTAAGCACCAAAACTTATTCCAAGTACTAAGCAATAAGCACCAATAAATACCAGGTCTTTTACATAGCTGTATCTCAAATTCCTCAAAACCTGCAAAAACATAATTATATTAATTAGTCCATTCAACAAATCTTTACCAAATGCCTACTGTGTGACAGGCGGAACAACAAAGCCAGGTAACATGCCTATTATTGCACAGCCGATGAGAAGCGGAGGTGGGAGGCAGGATATGACCCAGCCCCTCACAAGACCCCAGGCTACACGCCCATGCTTTGTCCACCCGACACTACTGACCACTTCCTGAACAGGCAATGAGTTTTCACACCTCCATCCATATTCACACCTTTGTCCAACCTGTCCTATCTTCACCTACGCATGGTGAAGATCCACCCCACAGATCCCACTCATTCACCCATCAATCAGTATTTCCTAAAGAGCTGTAAGTTAGCATTTCTCGTACTAAGTGATAAAGATACAAGATTTAACCCCTGCCTTTCAAAAACTTACAGTCTAGTGGGAGGTAAAGACAAGTAAATAAATCAAAATACGGAAGAGTATGCCCTATGCTGAGGGTAAGTACAGGCTGCCGTGGCAGCCCAGAGGAAGGCCTGGGACCCCGCCTTGGTGCCTCCTCTTTGAGATGCCACTCTCCTCCATTCCTTCCCTCGTTCTCTCCCAGTCCCACATCTGTACTGTGCATTCTGCAGTCGCAACATTTTTCACATTGAATCATGACGGATGACTTGTCTATCTCCATCACTACAATTAATTCCTCCAGGGAATTGATTAGTTTAACAGATATATACTTACTTAGTGGCTTGCAGGACTGCAATGGTTAAAAGCACCAGCGAGCTTTACTGCTTAGATTCTGGCAAGTACTTACTAACCACATGACCTGGGGCAGGTTACTTAACATCTCAGCCTCTCAACATTTTCCACATCTCTAAAATCAGCTTCAATTAGAAATATACTGAAGTTTAGCATGGCAACTTTATTCACCCAAAATCAATATCAGTTTTGTCTTTGGCATCAGTCTTCAGTATTGCCTATTTCTATATTAATCCTGGCAATACTCAACCTGTGTGTGATCAATTACAAAGTGACAGTGAGGGTCGCCATCATATCCAGACATCATAACAATGTCAGTTATGGGATTTAGTTTGGGATTTAGTATTAATATCATAATGGTCACTTCCAAATATAGGTAAACAATTTACATCTAACTTGGGGTGAAAATCTCTTTATGGGCCTTATATGTTGAAGATGTATCAGTTAGTTGAAACATAAACACACATTATTACAAAAATAAAATGCTATTAATGATTTTTAAAACTGTTAATATTATGTGCCTATTTTTAAGAAATGTAAAATATGTTAACAGGATACCAGATTGTCAGTTAAACCAATACTAAGAAAGAGAACATTAGCTAGTTTAGAAAGAACATTGTATCTTTTGGAAACCATGAATCCTTATAAAAAGTTAAGTAATATAAGGCAAAGTACTGACAAAAATGAGATACTATAATTCTAATCTTTTTGGCACTGTTTAGTTCTTAAAATCAGAACATAAATAATAATTAAGAATTATATATAATGTTTTGGTTATTTAGTTCTACTTATGCCAAGAGTCTTTCAAGAAAATGTTCTATTTAGGAATTCTTCACAATTTATAAAGATGAATTAAAAACAGAATGTCAGCCTTACTATTAATATTTCCATATTGCAAAAGGAAAACTCCAAATTGTGTGCAAGAACACTGATGATAAATCATCTCTGATATAAACTCAATATATAGAGAGAGTACGAAAAACAGAGGTGTTAGAGAAAAATGAAGTTTCCAAAATGTACTTTATTCCTCATAATTAATCTTTAAAATTACAGATGTTAAAGTATGCCACAGGAGGACACTTCCTTAAAACTTTGAGCCTATGAAGAATGTGGGACTGATATTCAGGTGTGAAAATATTTCTAGGATACATATGTATAACATAAGTCACAACGAGAAATTACTAGTGTTCTTTAAGGTAGGTGGAAAATTTGAAGCTTATATTGCAAGAGGTTAAAGAGTGAATGAGTAATTAAACAAGTGAAGCAAGTGGGTGTTGATGGTCCTTATGGAAGATTTGACTACAGAAGGAGAGAAAAGGGGCAGTGGCCGACAGCCCAATTTTATAAAGTGCTTTCACTTAAGGCATGAAATATTGGCTGAAATATCATGGAATATATTATTAATACACGGTATTCTAAAGGATTGTTGTTTCTGACCACCAAAAATGTATGTATAATGCTAATTCCACCCTACCATCCAATATATTTGATCCCTAAATGCTTAGCTTTAGCTGAGCCAGATTCTTCAACAACTTTCAGAACAGAAAAGCAAAACTTTGAGGCCAAGACATTTTCATGTTCAAGTCCATGATTTTGAACATCTGTGATTTTCCTTACAAGCACTCAGATTGAATATCCATGCATTTCTAGACTGAGTGGAAAGTACACATACAGAAACGGATACCCAGGTGTACACTGTACCTGACCACACATGTAATTCCGAAGTTCTCAGAAATACAAGAATCCATTCTTACAGACTTTCTTCCAGTTTCTAAAGATATATATATATATATATATATATATATATATATATGGCATAAAGAACACAAAAAGGAAAATCATGCTGCATAGAAAGCTCTAATTGGAGAGGATAGTAATATCACCACAATATATCATGTCAAGAATGCCCAATAAGTGTCAGGTACTTTATACACAATATCTAATCTTTACAAAGATCTATTGTTAGCCCTATTACGAATGATAAAACTGTGGCTTGGGGAAGCCTAAATAGGTAAACAAGAGCAAGAACTTCAGGGAGTCAGCTTAGCCAATAATCTAGCTCTGTTACTATTAGTAAGTTTCTTAACTTCTCTAAACCTTACCTTAATCATCTGTAAAATGGGTATAATCATACCTATCTCAGCAAGTTAAGGGAGTGAGAAATAATGCATATAAAGTGCTTAATATAATGCCTGGCATATAAATGTTCAGTAAATGGCAACTCAATAAATGGCAAGCATTTATTGAGAAATTACCACGTGCCAGCATTACTGTGTCAATGCTTTAGATGTATTAACACAATCAATCATCACAATAACTCTATGAAACAGGAACTATTATCCCCACTCTTACAGATAACGAAATTGAGATATAAAGTAGACCCATAGTTAATAGCTACTGAAAGTTTGACAGGTTTCCTCTACACCCAATTTTTGGCACTTCCAATAATGGATTCTCATACCATCACCACATTAATTTATCCTTCATGACAATGCATTTGCATTGTGAAACCACATACATCTTAGACATATTTTGGGAAGAAAGGGAATATAGAAAAGCGCTGCTCTGAGTTATTTGAGAAGATGGGGACTACATAAATGGAAGGTAATATTATTATATTTTGCAATGATGTGAACAAGTTACATTAAGAATTTTACAATTCTAATTAGCCAATAGGTTCTGATGAAATCAAATTAGAGTTCTCTCTAGATTTTCTTTTTCATTCTGCAAAATTTCAGGACATCCGAACTATACGAAACATAACAAAGAGTAGTCCCAAAAACTGCATATGAACTGACTCTCACAGCCAAAAGCCCTCAAATGGATATAAAAGAAAAGGTCAACATATCCTATTTTCCCATGGCAAACGGCCTTTGGAAACACTTTTTTTAATACAAAAAATACAAACTTCTATAGTCAAATGATCATGATCAAAATTAGGTGAAACTGCAGATGGAGAAAAATGCTACCATGAGAGGGTAAAAACATGTGCAACTGGTAACAAAAGGTACAGGATCATAATGTAAGTCAAGGCCCCACTGACTCAATCTTCCACAGTCTTATCTCATTAAGAAAAGAAGCAGCAGCTGGTTTCTCCCTAAACAAGTCTGGGAGGAACAAAATTAGAAGGGCCCCCATCCTTTAGATGTGCTCTTGAAAATATCAAGTTCTTGATCTGGATGGATTTTTACAGACAGTTGACAAGTCAGACCTGAGTGCATGTTATTCCAAAGGTCAAAGAGTTGGCAAAATGGATATGACTGCTGTCAAACAGGAATGAGCTCCCTTTGAAATCTGAGGCTTAGATGAGCTGATTCCACAGTACTCTCTGTGAATGAGCAAAGGCAGGGGTAAAAAATAAAAATGCTGCCCTGTGTAAGCTGAGACCTCCTAAGTATTTCAAGGTATACTGTCATGCCCTTCTGTGGGGCAGAACCCACCTTCAAAGTCTGGGTGAAAGGTACCAACTCGTGAAGCAGGAAGGTGCCAGCAAAGAGCCATAATGAACACTTCACTGCCTACATCCTGCAAAAGTCCACAAAAAACCCTCCCTCAAAGTCCTCCTACTTCCAGGGCAGTCTGCTCGGTATTTGCCTTGCTCTATTCATCTGTGCTTACCTGCTTCTTTTCCCCCATGGTTTGCGTTCTATTCCATGGATACCTTCTGACCAAATATGTTGCAATACCACCAAATACCCGAGTTGTTTCCGCGGCCACTGTCATTCAGGAAGTTTCACTATGTTGTTATCTGAACCTGGTCTGACTTTCAGTTTAGTAAATCAGACTAATATCCCACCTCATAAATCAGAAACACAATCCTGTGTCCCTCTTCCCAGAAGCCCCGGTAGCTGTGGAATGGAATACCAGTGGAATTAAGGGAAGTTCTTGCAGACTCAAATATCACAGAAATGCAATAATTTGTCTTTATTAATAGAAGGTCAAATACCGTGTACCTCTAACAGTTGCATCAATATTTTCACAGTCCTTAGGTCTTGACTTTCAGCAATGGCCTGTTTAACACAAAAAAACTTAAGTCTAAATCCTGACATTGTTAAATCACTTTTAGATAAATTTTTGAAAACAAGTAGATTTAAGACATAATACATTTAAACTGGTACTTGGTTTTCTCTGTAATGGGACTTCCCAGAATTCTGTTCCTTGGAATACCAGCCACTTAGTAGTACTTTGGATTCCTTGTTGCTCTGCAAAATCTGTAATCCATTTCTTAGAACATTCTCTGGTAAAGATGCTAATGACTGACTCTAATTCTTACAATTTCCCCTCAACACTGATACAGCTAGAATGACTAGACTGTTGATCGTGTGTCTCAGTAAGTCCTCACAACTTCATTAAGAACTAGGTAATATTATCCCCATTTTACAGATAATGCAACTGCTGCTCAGCACAGTTACTTTTCTAAAATCACATATGAAAAGAGAGCGGAGCAGGATTCCAAGTCCAGTTCAAAGTCCAGCGTTCTTTTTTTATACCAGGTGTAAACCAAGAGTCCACGGGGGCGGAGGTTATTTCCGGGAAACACGATGACTTATAAGACTCTGGTAGCCCCATCCACTGGTCCTGCTACCTCCCTTTCTCTGTCATCTCTGTCTCCCTAGGCTCCTTCTTCACCCACCAGTTAAGAGAGTTTGAGAGAGTAGGGCTGAATGGAGGAGGTATTGTACTTTTAAAGTTTCCTCATCCCAAAAGCCATCAGGATGGGGGAAGGAGCGGTACAAAAATGAGCAAACAAAAAACACTGTCAAGCTAGAGACATGCCCAAACTTTCAAAATTTCTCAGAAACCTTAGCAAAAATATTCACGGAGGCTAGAGCTTAGTCCCCATATAAATGTCACAAAAATCAGCAGTATACAAAGGTGAGATACTCAAAAAGTATGACTCTTTCTAAGAAAAGCCAAAAGAAAGGGGTGAAATTCCAGAGAAAATAACTGAGTCTTAGACAGTGATTCTCCAAATTTAACGTCCATCAGATTCTCCTGGAGGATTTGTTAAAACACAGATTATTTGGTCCCATTCCCAAGAGTTTCTGATTAAGTAGAGGGTGGGTGAGGCCACAGAATTTACATTTCTAATATATTTCCAAGTGTTGCTCATGTCACTGGTCTGAGGACCACATTTTCAGAACACCTAGTTCAGGGTGACTATTTATCTAACAAATGAACTTTTTACATTAGAAAAATAGGTCTCTGTTACATTCCTTTCATAATCGGTTAACAAACAAGTACTAAGCTAATTGGTACTAAGTTTGCCATTGTGGCAAACAGCCTGGACTCTGGGGCCAGACCGCCATGGTTAAAAATCCCAACTCTGCTAGTCATTAACTACATGGCCATGGGCCTTATGCCTCTGTGAGCCTCAGTTTCCTTATCCATAGCAAATAAATGACAGTTATAGTACATACAACAGAAGGACAGTGGGAAGACTAAAGGGGTGAGTATATCTAGAATTCTGGCAATAGTGCCCAGCAAATGTGAAGTACTGTTAAGTATAAAATACTGACACCATCATTACTATAATTTCTTCTACCTCTAGAACTGTTCCTCTGTGCCAATCCCTGTATTGGGACTTGAGGACAGAACTGTGGACCAAACATATATGGCCCTGCACTCATGAAGTTACAACTAGGAAGGAAGGCACAACTTAAGAGGTTGTTTATAAGCATTCTCGGCTTAAATCAGAGGGCTGAATGCAAGGAAACAAAGAGAAAATGCTACAGAGTCACTTCAAATTGAAGATCTATCAGGCATTAAAAATATTTCTTACATTAGAATATAAACCAACAGAAAAATATAATTCTGGGTAATTATACCATGTAGCTTTTTCTTAAACTATTACAGCTTTTAAAATATAACAGTATGAAAAGACGAACTCCTTCCAATTAATCCCCCCAAATTTCTCAACACCTAGTATGTGCCAGGCACTCTGCACCAGGTGAATAAACTGTAGTTTCCTCTTCCAAAGAGATCCTAGGCTATTCGAAAAAAGACATGTATCAAAAAATAATTGCAGTGCAATGAGAGAAGTGCTTAGAAGAAATACAAGAGCAATTAAATGGGAGCGTCTAACTGCCCAGGGGGGGTCTGAGGGTTCACTAATAGTAGGACATTTAAGCTGGGTCTCAAAGGATAAGCAACGGTTGACCGAATAGAAAAGAGCATGAATGATGCCGTGCAGGGAGGGAACAGCATGTGCAAAGGCAAGCAGACAAGAGAAGGCCCAGCTTGCCCAGGGATTGGGAGACGTCTAACGTGGCTGGAATGTCAGTGAGTGACGAGGAGAGCGAGGAGAAGAGAGACAGCTCAGTCTCAGTGCTGTGAAAAATCGCCAGTTTTCTGGTTAATAAAACGTGTTTGAAGCTGTTTGGATGGTGGTCAAAGATGGTAAGGAAATAAATATGCAAAGGATATTCTGCAAGTTTTTCAATGTAAATCTAAAGTTGTCTTTACACTATGCCCTCCAGAAGGTCAATGTTTTCATGGCAGACACTGGCATTACGCTCCATCTACCTGGATCTTCGATGACAGTAACAAACAGCAACGGCAGCAGCAGGGGCAGGTCACGCTGACTGAGTACTTAGCATGTTGTACTACGAGCTTTACACACGGGCTCTCCACTCCACACAAAGAGCCCATGAAGCACAAATAAGAAAATGAAGTACACAACTGGCAAGTGACTTGCTCAAGATCACACAGTAAGCTCCAGGGCTGGCATTTTACCCCATAGCCCAAAGTCAACCACTCACCCTTGAGTCTACTTTCCTTCCTCCATGAAGGATACACTATGTCCCAGGGCCAATCCAGGTTTTATGGGGCCTGAAGCTTTTATGTGGGGGCTCTTTAAGAAAAGGAATACAAAATAAGTGCAATAATAAATACAACAAGAAAAAAATTTAAACAAACATCTTGCACATTGAGGATACAGGTCCCTTTTGCCTGAGTCAGAAATGCTTATGAAATGCTTTCTGATTGCAACCCCTCCTGGAACATTCTACAACTCCCAATAGCTCCTAGCACTCACAAGGGCCTATGCAAGTGTGGGCCCTGAAGTTTAAGCTTGCTGCCTGCACTTCATGGGAAGCCCACCTCTACCACTGCCTGATAATCTCTTAAACTTTTCCAAACCATTCTGACAAAGACCAGATATTAAGGTCAGAGGGAGCTGGTCAGTTCACTACAGGACAAAAAACGAGGTAGAGATGAGCGCAATATGAGAGAAACTGGGGTTTCATCCCCTGGGAGCCATGTACCCCCAGTTCCGACCCAGCTTCTCTGTTCTTCAGCTGCTATGTGATCTTATTGAATGTGTTTCCTAACCTCTTTGGGTCTCAGTTTCCTCCTCTGTAAAATGGACACACAGTAAAGATAAAATAGGACAACATTCATAATGCCCTGGAATGTTAGCTCCCCTCTTCTGGATATGCCATTCCTGGTACTTTCTCCTCCTCCTTCTCCCTCATCCCACCCCAAGTCTGGGGGTAGGACCCTAGTATATTCTATGGAGCCCTCCATCATAATACATCATCATTTTATTAATTCAGCAAGCATTCCCTAGATGCAAAGATTAAAGATAACCTGCTACAGCCTTCAAGAAGTTCAATGTCTAATGGATAACCATAGCTCATGGAGCCTTTTTCAACCACTAGCTGAGGTGCTCCTTGAGAGCTGCGGCCATGCCTTATTCTGTTGATCTTCAGAAGCAATGGGCACACGGCTCACCTTGGGTGGACCTAACAGAAAATACCATGAGTCTACCACCCATCTCTCAAACCCTCAGCTGTTCCCTATGCCAGCCTCACATCAGCCCACTAGCCTGACCCCCTCTCAACCATTCTCCTGAAAGGCTGCAGTGATGCTGGTCCGAATAGCCTTTGCACGGCTGGATTAATGAAGTTTGGTTGATAGGGCGCTGGGCCCATTGTTGGCACTCACCTCTAGAACAAAGAAAAATACTGGCCCTTCCAAGGCAAAACAAAGGCAGACTTTTCCCCAGTAGATCCCTTTTCCTTTATTGGTAACAGTGCGTAGACCCTTGGTCTTCCACCGAACTACATTGAAAATAGCTTTGTGAAGGACAGACACAGTGGCCATTTTTCTTATTTGTGTGTGCAAGCAGCAAAGAAGTGATTGTAATACGAACAATGTGTACTTCTTCCCACTTCTGACAGCACAGACAACATTGTGTCATGGGCCTGGGAGGGGGTTGGGGGGCGAGATAAAGAAACCGAACCTTACGTTTTATTACATGAAATTCTGATAAAAAGCACTTCGAAGCCTCTTTCCCATCATCAAAAAACCACACTGGGCAAGATCAGAGCTTAACAGCCAACGAAAAAACACAGTCAATCCCTGAGCTCATTTTCCTGAAATAGAAAACTACATATGTTTCTCAAATTTCACATCAAGCCACTGCAGAGGCCAAACTGCAGAGCTGAATCGGGCCAAAGTAAGTAAGAGAGGGAGGGGGGAGGGGAGGGGGAGGGAAAGGGAGGAAACAGGAGAAAATGAGCCTGTCCTTCCACATCACCACATTTCTCCAGCACAATCTAAACGTACAAACACTCCCAGTTTCACCGAACTTGTAGTGAGGGTTGCTTATCGGGCAGCCCTTGCTTTGTCAAATTAAGACACATTGCTTTGGATTCGCAAGACTCCTTAAATTCAAAATGACTTCATGGTTGGCTCAGAGTTCAGTGTCTCTAGGGCCAGCGGCCAGGAACACATCCACTGCAGAACCCCCTCCCCCACTGACCTACCTGACTTTTCCATGGAGACAGTAGAGCAAAATCCTAAGCAGACAGGCTGTCAATGTTAATTAAAAGTCCAAACACCTCTTTAGAAACTATCTCCAGCTCAATATTTATACAGAATATAAGGCTCCTAACAGGCAAGGGGTGAGGATAGGGGGAGGTGGAGGGCGGAAGTAGGTTTGAATGGCATTTGGAACCCATTAATTTTTAAAAGACAGGCTGCCACCCTATACAGACCCAGAGAGGTTCAAAATGTAAAGAAACCAGGAAGATAAATGAGCTGAAGACTGCTTAGAAAGCCTGGGGAGAGTGCTCAGCTTTTGAAAAGAATAATATCTGGACAATAATGAGAGCTGACACTTTTTATTGGTGAATGTGGTTTGGGGCACATTTTCACAATACAGGTTGACAATTTTTCGTATTTAACAAAAGGAAAAGCAATCTTCTAAATGACTTGGGAACAAAGGGCTCCCTGACTGCAATTTCTTAATAACATTTAAGAATTCTCTTCAAAGGCCCTTGACAATAATTTACAGAGAGGAAGAAAGGAAAATGAAGAAAATAAGAAAAAAAAAGAGAAGGCATATTAAAAAAAAGAAAGAAAAGAAACTAAATAGAAGTAGTAAAGAAGAGGAGAAAAAAGAACGGAAGGAAAGAGTACAGCATTTTAACATTAAATTAATCCCAAAGAGTTGAATTCTAAGGTTAGACTTTAACAATCCTTTTTCAAAGGAACAGATTTTAAGGTAGAATCCAAAAAGAGACTTTGGTCAACACCACTACATCTCACAGACTCAGAACTTCAGATCTGGGAAGAGCTACATGGATCACTTAATCCAACCTTCGCATGTTGCGGATAAGGAAACTGGGTACCGGAGACCCAAGGTTACCTGGCTAGACCAGACAGGAGCCTTCTGAGCCCCAAGACATACCACCCTGTAGCTTGTGATATGGTTCCTGGACACTGCCAAGCTGTCAGAGCCCCAACAGCACCATGGATTCCAAGACTGAATGCTGATACCTTGAACCAGATTGACTGACTTGAACTCCATAGGCTACCCAGAATCACACCAGTACAAAATACCCAAAAGGCCCAAGCACAAAATTCACAAAATAGTCCACCAACAGAGATAGCCACCCTGGGTGGAATCAAATGTAAGAGTCCACAAAAACTGAGATGCTCTATCTATCCTGAAAGAGGCCTTCTCTGGTCAGAAAAAGGACCCCTGAGCAAAGGGTCCCCCTTAAAACCCACCTCCTACTCTACCCTAAGAGTGGGACCCTTCTGGGTTTCAGTTCTATTATCTAGAAAATGAGATCTAACTTTTTAGCACTTTTACAGTTTCAAAATATTTTCAACAGAGAATATACCATCATATCCATTTGTAAGCAAGGGATTGGATTCAGAGATCATTCCAGTTTACGATATTGAAAGAGCAAATGGGATTAAATTCTAAAAGTGATGCCAAGTCTCAGAGAAAACTGTTAAGTGAAGGAAAAGCTGTATTGCTGCTCAGTTGGAAAATGACAGTCATGCTGAAGATCATTTTTCAGGCATACAAAATCCATGTCTAGATGGACATGGCAGAGAACTGGGAAAACAAAACTTTACAGAAATTGAACAAATTCAGACTGGTGGTTCTCAGCAAAGGGTGCTCATCACAAATCACCAGAGGTCACACACTGTTGCTTCCTTCCCCGAACAACAAAAATAGAGATTCTTAACCTTTTCTGTCCGTTTTGCTTTACTGACAAAAAGTGAAAGAAACCACCTCAACCCTCCCCAGACTTTGCCTCAGTGTAGCAGATAAAGAGGGGTCAGTGATGTGACAGGTGAGCGCTAGCGTAGGGCAGCAGTCATCGGGAACATGGCTTGATTCTGATGCTCTCGTGAAGTTCACACCCCAACCTACCCAGCACATTCCACTCTCTCTCCTCTCCCTGGACTTGCCGCCTCTGAATGCTGACTAGCCTGAAGTCTCCCCAGCATCTGCCCATTTCCTGACATCCACAACAGCTCTGAGACCCTTAGTGACAGTCTCTCTCCGAGGCTCACTGGACCCTGATCGCATCCACGGGAAGCCAAGACCAAACCCTCAAAGCTGGAAGGAGGAAAAGGAGTCATCACACAGGTTTATTTGGTTTCTGAATGGCCCATCCTCCCCACCCCATTGATAAGCTGTTTAACTGAATTTGGATTTATCTTAAAACTTAAAAATAGAAGTAAATAGGCCAGGCACAGTGGCTCATGCCTGTAATCCTAACACTTTGGGAGGCCGAGGTGGGAGGACTGCTGGGGGCCGGGAGTTTAAGACCAGCCTGGGCAACATAGTGACAGCTCACCTCTACAAAAAATTAGCTGGCTGTGGTGGTGCACACCTGTAGGTCCAGCTACTTAGGAGGCTGAGGGAGGAGGAGCCCTTGAGCCCAGGAGTTTGAGGTTGCAGTGAGCTATGATCATGCCAATGCACTCTAGTCTGGGCAACAGAGCGAGACCCTGGATCAATCAACCAATCAATCAATTAGTAAAAACCAAACGCAAAGAAAAATGGAAGTAATGCTTCTTGAGTACTAATATGTGGCAGAAATTGGTTGGTTAGAGATTTCAGCCAAGGTGCTTCATTTTCTCCATAAAATGAACCCTTGTCATTTTCATCCTCCTTCAAGCATAAGAGGAAACTGGAATTGAGAGGGATTAAATGACTTGCCCAAGTTCACTCAGGTGATAAATGTCAGAACAAAACTGTGACCTAAGGACTACTTAGCTTTCATATGAATTTGAACAGTTAAGTAAATGTGTACCAATCTACTGCTGGATTAGAGAGGGGATATACCTCATAGATGCTTTATTAATATATATGCAAGGAATAAGTGAATGAGTGACTGTATACGGAAATTGTGAGCCACAGTTCTTCAGACTATATACTACCTCTCCCATGACTGCTACCACACTCGCCTTTCTCCTTGTCACTATTATAGGAGGATTTTAATTGGTGTCTGTGATACTGGTCAATGTAATTTACTGAGAAATAATGATTTTGTGATTGTCATTTCACCTGCACAATGTCCATTCTCCCCTTTTTCTTTACTAGCAAGAGAACTTCAATTTTATTTGGGTAGCAAGGCCCCCACCTAAAAGCCTACATTGCCCAGACTCCACTCCAGCTAGGTATGAATATAAACCTAAGTACTAGTCCATGATATGCAAGTACGAGTATTAAGCAGACCTTCTAGGCAGGTTGCTTAAAGAAGGCTCACTCCAATGTGAGGTGCATCCTTTTATGCACCCCCACCTTCCTTCTTCCTGCTAAATGGAATATAAACTTGATCATGGAGACTTCTTGGACCATAAGAGGACCTTGAGAATGGAAGTCAGGGCTGAAAACAGTGAAATAAAAATGTCAAAAGAGCTAGTATCCTTGATGACTTCATGGGGACATCATAGCAACCCAAGACTCTACATATTAATATCTAGATTAATTTACAGAAAAGAATGAACCCTTGTGTTTAAGTCACTGTTATTTTGACTTTTCTATTAATTTCTACTCTTCATTAGTGAAGAGATGAGGATCCTATTTCTTCTGTAGAGAGTGAAAAACTCTCCTTTTCAAAAAATAAGGGTGAAGAAAACCTAGTATTTACAGGTTACTTCTCAGCACTGTTAAACATACTAAAAAATAAGCAGATGAGAGTGGATGACGGAATCATTCCAGAACCTAGAATAGCTGCTTTATATATCACTGTTCTGAGAAATCATCCTTCAATACAACCATAAAACAATGCAAATCAAACAGCTGTAGCATCAAGCATCTCAGAGATAATTGTGCTTTCCCCTCCCCTTTAATTTTATGACACTACCTGGGGAGTCCTTATCAAGATGTTTTAACCAAGGTCTGGCCAAAAATGTTACTGCTAGGATGATATAAATTCAATCAATTCCACTTTCATTGCACAGATTTCTAATGTTAAGAAATCAACCCTTAAATCATGATGAGAGACGACTTTACACCTACTACAATGGCTATAATTTTTTAAAAGGAGGGCGGGGATAAGTGTTGGGGAAGATGTGGAGAAACTGGAACTGTCATATGTTGCTGATGGGAATGTAAAATGATGCAGCCACTGTGCATAAGTTTGGTGGTTTCTCAGAAAGCTAAACATAGAATTACTGTATGAACCAGCAATTTCACTCACAGATATATGCCCAAAAGAACTGAAGGCAGAGACTTGAACAGACACATGCCGATGTTCAAATGTAGCATTATTCACAATAGCCAAAAGGCAGAAATAATGCAAATGTCCATCAAAAAGTCCATCAACAAATGAATGAATAAGCAAAATGTAGTATATGTATACAATGGAATATTATTATTCAGCCATAAAAAAAGAAGGAAATTCTGGCACATGCTACAACGTGGATACATCTTAAAAACATTAAGTGAAATATGCCAAAAGAAAAAGGACAAATATTGTATAATTCTACTTACATGAGGTATCTAGAATAGGAAAATTCATAACAGAGAGAAAGTAAATTAGAGGTTAACAAGGCATAGGGAAAGAAGGAAATGGGAAGTTATTGCCTTTAATGGGTATGGAGTTTCTGTTTGGGATGATAAATTTTGGAAATAGATAGTGGTGATGGATAAACAACACAGAGAATATAACTAATGACACTGAACTGTATACTTAAAAATGGTTTAAAGGCAAATTTAATGCTATACATTTATTTTACTACAATTAGTGAAAATAATGTAATATACCAAAATCATTTAATTGTATACTTTAAATGGGTGAATTATATAGTATGTGAATTATATATAATTATATGTACTATAAATACCTAAAGCTGTTTTTTTAAATTGAGTCTTATCTTAGATATGCAAACAAGAAAGGAAATCAGGAGGCCAAACACTGAGGAAGGGATCTAGACTCCAGGCATGCTCACCAGAGGTGGGTACGCGTGTGGAAGTTTCTCCCTTCTTCTTCTCATGCTGCTGCCTCAGCTCTTGGGGAGGACGAGACTTCCACCCAACCTCCTCTCTCTGCTCAGACAAGCACCAGAGGACACAGAGTTGACTTTACACCCCATCCCAATCCTCTTACTGAATTTTTTCCTGAGAGTTAAGAAATAGATAAAAATTTACCTGATAGTTAAGAGATTGGAATATACTAAGCCACATTTTAAGGGTCACTGTGATAAAGACAAGGTGAAAATTCATGCCTAGAACAACATCGAGCTCACTCCTCCACTCCCCATGCCCAGGTGCGCCCGGCTTGGCTTCCCACTGCCATGTGGTCATCACAGCCATGCAGGGTCTACATTCGTACTAAGTTGTTGGACTTGAGATCTGGTTGGCAAGTCTGGTCTTCCCTCCCACCCTCTCTCCCATATAGGTATACACACACTGAACATGCAGACCTGGTTCAGACTCACTTCCTAGCTGTCTATCCATTCAGTATACCAGAAATTCTATACATCAGAGGCTACACAGTATTTCCTTAGACAATAAGATAAATTTTCACTCCTCATTTAGCTAATATGCTTTGTATGTAGTCAGTTCTATCTGTCAGAACACCAATGGCAAGGAAGAGTGAGTGGCCCTCTGACTCCTTAACCACAGGGATACCTGTGAGGAGTTTACTAATGAGGATTGACTTTAATTGTCCTAAGTGTGATAATGGCACTGTGGTTACATAAGAGAATGTTGGTACTCTTCGGTAATCAGGAGGGAAATACTGTGATGTCTGCAATTCATTTACAAAAGGTTTAGCAAAATACACACGTGAGTGTCAAAGATGGGTAAGGTGTGCATTAGAGAGCACAAATGTAACAAAATGTTAAATAACTGATAGATGCAGGTAAAAGGTGTAAGTGTTCAATATGCCATTCTCTCAACTTTCTGTAGGTTTAAAATGTTTTCAGAAATAACACCAGGGAAAACACTAAAACAAAAAATATAATGAATTCTCACCAATACTTAAGAAAACACTGAAATCCCATAATAAATATTAACTGACATAAATAGGTCATTTTTATATGTAATACTAATTGACATAATTGGTAATTGACATTAATTGATATACATTAATAAAATAAGTGATTGATAAATATAAGAAAATATTGCATATAATAATCAAAAATGCAAATTAAAATAAGATAAATTTTGCCTAAAAACTTGGCAAAATTGATGCAGACATATCATACTGATGTACTGTAGAATATTATATACCTATCAAAAAGATGTTTAGGTAACATTTATTGATATGGGAAATACAATACTACCATATTAAGTAAAAAATAAGTAGCACAAAGCAGACATCAAATTAAAAAAAAAGAAAAATCAATAGAATAAGAATTTAAATAATGGGGCGGGCATGGTGGCTCACACCTGTAATCCTAGCACTCTGGGAGGCTGAGGTGGGCGGATTGCTCAAGGTCAGGAGTTCGAAACCAGACTGAGCAAGAGCGAGACCCCATCTCTACTAAAAATAGAAAGAAACTAATTGGCCAACTGAAAATATATAGAAAAAAAATTAGCTGGGCATGGTGGTACATGCCTGTAGTCCCAGCTACTTGGGAGGCTGAGGCAGAAGGATTGCTTGAGCCCAGGAGTTTGAGGTTGCTGTGAGCTAGGTTGATGCCACGGCACTCTAGCCCAGGCAACAAAGTGAGACTCGTCTCAAACAAAAAAAAAAAAAAAAAAAAGAATTTAAATAATGGTAGTATGCTTGAGATCCTGGAAATTATATTTAGAAAATGACTATGGATCAATCACCAAACCATAATCATCTCCTGACAGATTGGCAAATAACCACAAGAAAAATAAAACAATACACTAATGTCCCTTATAAACTCAAAACACGGAATACCACACAAATCAGGAAAATAATTGTTATTTTAAAGGGAATACAGTTTCTAAAAACCATAAATTCATCTCCTGAAAAGAGAAGATAGAATATTTACCGACAACTTACACAGAATTATACATTGTAGTACAGGGGAGAGGAAAGGTAATATAAATAAACAGAAGTATGTAAATGTAATATAAAGAAATATAAAGAAAAATAAACCTGAGATCCCAGAAATTCAACCGAATTTTCCCATATGCCATAGAAATATCTCAGAAATTTCTACCATGTAACCTCTAAACCAAACTTAGAGTGTCCCTTATACATAAGAAGCCCAGTAATCAATTTCTTTTAGTCCAAAGCCATAAAAATAAGTGAATTGAGAAAAGACAAATCCCCCACACAGAGTAATTCACAATAATGTGTATAGATACCCAACTCTCAAGAAAATGAAACATAACTACTCCCCACTCCTTATGTGTGAGTTGTGCATAGATAGTGACTTTCTTCCAAAGAGTACAACATGGGGAGTGGGGGAGGTAACTTAACAGTAGAAACACCTGACAAACAATATCTCAGCCAGGTGTTCAAGGTTAACATCAATAGGGGTAAGTCATAATGAGAGTATATGCCCTTGATACGATAGCATGTATCCTTGATATGACATGATAAGAAAGACCACTTTACCTCTGTGGTCTTCCTCCCAAAATCACATTACTCAAGTCTCATCATGAGAAAAACATCAGACAAATTCCAATAGAGGCACATCCTACAATGTACTTGACCAATATTCTTCAAAACTGTCAAGATCATCAAAAAGGAGGAAAGTCTGAGAAACTATCACAGCCAAAAGGAGCCTAAGGAGGCATAACTAAATGTAATATGGTATCCTGGATGGGATCCTGAAGCACAAAAGGCCATTAGGTAAAAACTAAGGAACTCTGAATAAAGCATGGAATCTAGTTAATGATAACTTATCAATATCGATTCATTAATTTTGGTAAAT
>CAUYRT010042139.1:0-12090 GCA_963574885.1 Lepilemur ruficaudatus
TCTGAATTTCGAATTTTAATTTTTCTAAGTTTGTAATAAGGTGCATGCCAGTTTTTTAATATTTCATGTGTATTTTAAGGTATTTATAAATCCCATAAAAATCATTGTTTATTGGTAAAAAGCTTTTACACTATTTTATTATTTTTTAATTATAAAATATTTAATGATATTCCTTTTTCAAAGGAATCATTGGTTATTGATAATTGGTTATTTTCACTCTTCTTTTTTTCTTTATCTTGACAATCTTTTCAGGAGTTTAGCAATTTTATTAGTTACTTTCTAAGAACCAACTACTATTTTCTGGATTCTATTTTATATTTGAAATCTCTTATTTAATTTTTGTTCCTATTTTCATTATCATTGCTTTTATTTTTCTTACCTTGGGTTTAATTTGTAATTTTTGTGATATCTTAAAATGTATACTTAGATCATTACTTTTTTCAACAATTGTAATTTTCTAATATATCTTTAAGGCTATAAATTTTTGTCTAAGCATTCCATTATCAATATTCCAAGAATTTTGATATACCGTATATTGACTATCACTTAATCCAGAATATTTTCCAATTTCCATTACAATCACTTATTTAATAAATGTTTAAGAATGTTAATTGATTTTCAATATTTCTATTAGATTTTATTATCAATTTTTACCTTTATTCCATTCAGAGAGTACTTTGGGACTGATTTGAAGCTGGGTTTTATTTCTTGTGACAGTCATTTTGCCTCATGTTTATTACAATTACATAGCCCTTCAGAGTTCTACCTGAACACCTGGGATCTGTTCCTGATTTCCTCCATCTCTGAGGGCCCTGAACTCCAACTTCTGTCACTTGAGCCTTGTGTGACTGCAGGATTATCTTCTCAGCTTCTTCTTAGCCTTCAAACTGATGAATGACTCAATGAGGTAGTAGGGCCAAATGTGTGGGGTTTATTTTTATTTTCTCTCTGAGATATTGGTATGCAAGTCTCTCTACCTTCTAACAGTTTTTTTTATTGTTGTGTTGCTATTGTCATTGTTGTTAATGTTATCCCGATTTTTTAGTTGTGCTCAGATAGGGCTGATCCAAAGCAACCCGCTATGCCATTGTCAAAATATGATAATCAATACATATTATTTTTTAATACGGTTTTGTTTTATGTATTTCTTATCCATTACATTCAAACAAAAAATTGAACTGATTTAGTTCAATAAGCATGGGATTTACCTCAAAATTTGTGCTTTTGTATTCAAAATTCTTAGCAGCACTAATATATTATCTGCTATATTTTCAATCATTTAAATGAGATTGTAAGGGCACCATAACATTATTTGTAAAAGAAAACTGTCAATAAACAAAGATGTCTACATTTCTGGAATGAACCACTATGCAATAACATGAATCTTATTTCATCAGCTTATAAAGGACAAAATGAATTTTCCCAGGGAAAAAATTGTAGAATAGTATTAGTAAATAACAGAAAATTTCAGTATTTGTGAAGGTAAAAGCATCCCATGTCTTAGATTATTTTAACCTTTCATATCATATTTCCATGTATGTGTTGCTTCTTTTAATTCCCCTACTTTAATATTGAAGAAACAAAAGACCTGATGCGGTGCACACTGTGTTAGAGGAAGGAGATGGTATAATAGGACTTTTGATGTAGATGCTTATACAAAACTTTTTAAATAGGGAGCAAAACTAAACTAAGTCAAATTTGTGATAATAGGATTGTTAACTTGAAAATCCCCAGATGGATTTAAACTTATCCAGAAAGAAAAAATTACATGCCTTGACATGTAATCCCACTAAGACATATATTGAAGTCTCTCAGGCTCATTTTTGTGAAGGAGATCAGAATTGCCTTACACAAAACTTAGGACTTATATTCATGTTATTTCAAATGTTAGAATTTAATTGACTATCTCTAAAACAAGTTATACTGAATCCTAGTATTATTAGAATTAATTATATTAATTATGATATTCTTAAAAATGAAAAACACATTAAATACCCATAATATAATGGAGCTGGGTATGCTAACATATTTTTAGGTTATAAGTAAGTAAATGAATGGGCAATGTTCTAAGAACTTTTGATTTTTTAAAATGATTTGATGCATGTTGCCTTGATTTTATTCTTCTATAGCTCAGAATAGTAATTATATAAATTAATCATTTTATGTGCATACCAAGTATAAATACAATCCCTGGTTTATTCTTATGAAGTAAAATGTTCACAATAAAAAGTGGAAGTAAGAGTATCTGACATTAACTATTTTTCATACTTGTGTGTGTGGTACTCATTCTTTTATATTTATGGAAAATTATTACAAGCTAGCTAATAGCAAGGAAGAGGAAAACTTGTGATAATATCCTGCCATTTATATGTAAATCCAACCATGTACAATGCATAATTGTCTGAAAATACAGCACAGCCACTGCTTATTACAAAGAAAGCACAACGATGTACCTGATCTGGAAGAGATTATGATCTTCCAGATAAGAGATGATTTGAATAAATGAATATATACAGAACTGTAGATAATGTAAATCTTGGCAAAAATGCCTTAGTTTGTATGAGTCTGCTTTTATGTAGCTAAGGATGTAGGCAGTTTGAAAATAGGCAAAATTTGTCTTACTTTAAGTCTTACAAAGTGAGACTCAAAATCACTTTGGAAACATGCTAAATCAAATGGAGTATTCTTTTGTCAGCTAGAAATTTTTTTTACAATTTTTTCTAGCCTTATTTGTAAGTTTTATCTCTCACTACTATCTGTCTTTTATGGCTCCTTTAAACAAAAAGTGTGTGTCTGTGCGTCTGTGTGTCTGTGTGTGTGTATCCACTAATGTGAAGGGAGTAGAAGAAACACATTTCTGTTCAATGGCCTAAGTAACTTACTCCTATGAATGTTTAGAAGGCATACTTTTGAAATTCTTACCATTAAAATGTTGCAATTATTTGTGGCACAAACAGCCCAGATATATTTTGGTGGTATCATATTTCTTATCACTCAAACCCCCACCAAGAAACAAGAAGACATTTTTCTATTGGAAATGATTGTAGTCACCCTGGGCATAACACACCACAAAGAAGTGTGATTTCAGCCAAAAAAAAAAAAAAAATGTATCCTAAGCACTAAAGCTTTACTAGGCACTGTTCTCAGTCCACGTAGTACAATAGAACTTTATTTTGTGATAGACGTGTTCTGTCCAATTGTTAGGCACTGATCACAGGTGGCTATTAAGCACTTGAAACATGGCTCGTGTGATCAAGGCACTCACTGTTTTAAATTCAAGTAGAGACAGGTAAGAGAGTCATAAGAGATGAGGTAGGCTACATCACTCAGGGCTTTTTAAGGTCTGCTAGAATTGTTGACTTTTACAGTAGCTGAGCACAGACATGGACTGATTTGGTTCATATACTGAAAAAAACTACAAATTTCATTGTATATAACTGGACGAATCACAGAAATAAAAATTTTGTGTTGAGCATGTTGCAGAGTAACTTCAGATACAAGAGAACAATTCTTCACATGGGATATAGTTAGTTTCCATTTATCCTACTTAGTAGAACAAGGGTCTTCCTCTTTTGCCACACCAATATCGTCTGCATATTGTAGTCATTTTATTTAACTTATATAACTATTAATTTATTGCACGACCTTTTCAAAATAGAAATAACAGAAATTTGAAATTTTTGAAGTTCTTGGGATAATTATCTATGCTTTCTTTTTCTATTTCCCATTACCTGTCATTGACAAAGTAATTTCTCTGAAACCGTTTTTTCTAAGTCACTAATGACATTCTAGCTAAATCTAATAGACACATTTGTTTCCTTATCTTACTTGATCTCTTGCCGTCATTTGGAACTGTTGGTCCTAGGGTGCCTCTTATAAAGCACTTTGATATTTGGCTTCTGAGATGAAACTCCATCCTGAATTCCCCCAGAAGGTTCTGACTGTTCACTCACAATCTCCATTGAGGAGCCCTGTTCCCTAGCTCAGCCCTTCAAAAAAAAATTCCTTGGAGTCTTGCACTGTGCCTCCTACTCTCCATGGTCTATACAATTTTCCTGGGATATTTCATCCCATAGCTTCAGTTATACTTCTGTGCCAAACACTTACAAACCTAAATCTCATATACATTCATATGCTTTGGTGTTGCCTAAAATATGTCCTTCTTAAAAAACACACTTTCATTTTTCTTACTTTTAATCTATATGAATAATATTAACATAGATCCAACTATTGAATCTCAAACTTAAGTACAGTTCCTGAGCCTTGGCAATCTTCCTAATACTAATTATGTTTTCATTATATGTTGCATATATCATACATCCTAGAAGTTGTTATATTTCTAAAAAATATGAATCACAGGCCTCTAAATCAGTTGTCCAAGAAACCCTAAATATTTTACAAGTTGAATTACATTTTAATTTCAGTTACTTTACATAGCATGGTGGAAAAAAATTGGGGGGTTTGCCTTCCTCCTTTCGCTAAAGTTTAGACTATTTAGTTGGGGAAGTCTGGCTTCTACACTACCATGGCATTTGCAGGGTACATGAGGTAGCTGAGATGTCCAACATCCTGTTCAGTGGTAGTGGGTGGTAATTCTTTGGTTCTTCTACGCTTGACTTTGGAACAGAAATTTTCCGTAAGAACTGACCATGGACCCATCTCCCCAGATGCATTTATGTATTCGTTTTCTCTCAAGGCTTTTTATATCCCCCAGGTAATTTTGTCAGTCTATCTAAAAGAGCCCCATGTCCTTCACTTTCCTTTTCTCCCTCATACTCTGAGTAGTTTCTGGTAGTGAAGCAGGTGGTGTCAAATCCACATGATGTTTCTGCCAAAGATTGTTGTCATGTGCTCTGAATCATCTTTCTTTAACTTATGCCAGAAACATACTAAACTTCCCTAAGAGGTTAGCCTTTTAAAATGAAAGGCCAGAAAGATATTAAGGCTTTTTTCTGTTTTATTTTTTTCCCCTCTTCCTTCTCAAAGGCAAGGAAAGCTGAAGATGATAGAATAGGAAGAAAGGAAAAATTAAGATTATACATGTATATATAAAATATGTACCCACACAGTAACATAAGCATCTCAAATTAGTATCTCACCATATAATATATTGTGATTTCCCATCTATTACCTGCATTTTCACTAACTCAAAATTCTGTGAAAGCAGGAACCACACATATCTCCTTTACCTTTATATTCTTAACTGTTCCAGTGTCAGAGATATTGAGAATAAACATATATTTGTCTGTAATACAAATGGATACCTACTACACAGGAAACCCTTCTCTGTCTTTCTCACATGCAGGCACAATTCCCATGAATTTTTGTGGCAAAATTGCTTTTTCCTGTGGCCAAATAGAAAGTAGATTCAGATCAAAGGTAAAGGAAGTCATTACTCTGATTCAAAAATCTTTGTGAAAATGATCAAATCCCTCAGGTTTTCATTTCAAAATGAAGCTTTATTTAGAGATCAGATTTAGATCCAAATGAGAAGCTTTAGGAAACTAACAATCAAAAGCAAAGTAAGCAGCTAGCTTAATATCACTTTGAGGTCTTTGGCTTGTTTTATTGGAGATTTAATCTCTTGGATGTGTTATTGGGCATAAACCAAAGCTAAACATATTTAACTGGCAAAGCTGGTTATTTAAGAATTGCTTAGTGGAACGTATTTTTACAGTTACAAAATGATGTTTTAAACATGTTAAAATGAGGGAATTTTTCTTAGAAATCGTAAATGTGTTTAGAATTATAAAGGATAATACTTATTTGAACAAGAAAATTATGTTGCAAGATCTATATATTTAGGATGTCAGTTCACAGTCATCTATATTTTCATTTGTTTCATGAATCAGCTCAAGGTTATAATATACTTGAAAGATAAGCTCATTAATTTATATTTCTGTAGGATATATTCAGAGCTACTTCCATTGAATATTTAGCTTTTCATTTTAAATACTAAATACAAATTTTAAGATTGATATGATGTCTCCAGTGCTGGGTGATGAACTTTCATTTTATTTATTTAATAAATAGTTATTGAATGTATAGTATATTCTATGGATCCTTTGGAATATGATGTTGAACAAGATTAAAACTTTTACTGTACTTGTAAAAATCTATATTGCTATTATTTAGCCTGCTGTCTCATTTGTTTGCTAAAGTATTGAAGCCTAAGCTAATTAAATAAGTTTACAGAGTTTAACATTTTTTGGGTGGCTCTCTTCTTGGCTTGCTGCCTCTTTATAGTAAACCTTGTGGTTTAACACAAGGTTAGTATACTGCAGCCAAAAGGCCGTGTATGCACCTTGTTTGTTTTTGAATCAATTTTATTGGAACACAACCACACTTCCCACTTTATGTATTGTCTATGGCAGCCTTTGTGTTATAAATGTGAAGTTGAACAGTTATGACAGAGACGATATGGCCCATGAGCCTAAAATATTCACTAACTGGGTCTTCATAAAGTTTGACAAACCCTGCTCCACGAGAATAATTAATTTAAAAAATGCAAATCCATATGTTCCTGTGTAAGAATTTTTCATGCTGTAAGAAGACCAAGAAATGTATATTGTCACACATTTTCTAAAACAAGACAGGGAAAGACTGCAGGCATGAAAGGAAGCTAGGGTGAAAAGAAACAATTTCAGAAGGAAGAATCTTGAAGAGAAAATAACAGTGCAAATATAGGCAAGAGATGCACAGGCAAGAGGAAGGTTTTATTTGCAGAGATTTGGAAGGAGCAGTTTTATAATAATATGTAGACACTTAAGTCTATGTCTGTTTTATGGCTATTTGGCAAAGGTGAGACATATGTCCCCACACCTCCAAAATTTGATTGAACATAGAGAATGATGGATGATACCACCTATGAGCCAAGCAGGTATGAAAAGTTTTTACCCACGTAATGAAGATTATAGGTAATAGTAAGGCTCGAAAGCTTGTCCAAAATTGGCTTGAGGGAAAGAAGGGAAAGGAGACTGGTTTGGATTTTATTGTCATTATGGGATGGTGCTGGGGTGGGACAAATGCCCTCTGGCAGTGCCAAAGGAGAGCACACTGGGGATTTCTTATCAGCTTGCCTAGATGTGGGGCAGAAAGGAAAGAGGGGTGTTGGGGCTTCAAAGCCATGTGCACTCAAACAACAAAAATGGAGTCATCTGAAACTTCAGTGTTTTTCAGGAAAGCTTACTGGAATATAAATACGGAGATTTGAGCTTCAATTTTGTTTAAATAATTGACATTTGGTCAAATCTTTTAGCCTCAGTTTCGTATTTGAGCAAAATGGGCGCAACAGTAGGTCTCCCTGCCTCATAAAATATTGTGATGTTCAGAAGGAATATTTGTGAAAGAACACTGACAAGTAAAAAGTAGAGAGAAAAGAGTGTGTTGTTATACGTGACTGCCTTATATTATATGACTGGGAGCTGCTAAATATGTTCCTGTTTGACTGAAAAAACAGACTCTGGTTATTTGACTGAACTTTTGTAGATGAATCTAAGAATTTTTTAAAGATAGTAACAAGCTTCTTTTTGTTTCACTTCAGTAGAAATTTTTCTGTTAACAAATGCTGTTTTGAAATTACTTGGGTGGTCACTTCAGCAAGAGACAAAGAAAGGCTAATACTATGACCTTCTGGTTATATTTTGACATGTTGTATCATAAAACTCAGGATAAAAATCTTAAATAATAATAAAAGAACTAAATAAATACTGTATCAGTTATATAACTAAAATAGACATAGTAAAAAAAATTATTCACACAAATACCCTGCTGCCAATCAGTATGATAAATATCATCTAATTGAAACGTTTTATAACCATTTCTTGAGTTTAATTTATGGCTGAAAATATGCATTCCAACGGCAACCCACTTGACATTTATAAGCTGAGAAAGAACATACCTTCTTTATTGCTTCTGGTTATAAAAAATGATAATAATAAGAGTGACTAGGAATTCTGCAACCAAAGGTTGACCTCCAGGTTCACAAAAATGAAGGTAAAAAGATTATCCACAGTAAATCAGTACAGTGAATTTTCTGGCACACGTTAAAAATAAATAAACAAACAACAGCACGAGACTACATACTGGATGAAAAAGCAAGATATACCAAATCTGAAGCACTTAGAAATTTCACAAAAGTCTTCTAAATAGTCAATTTGCAGATATTCATTATATTTCATCTTAATATTTTAAGTTGCCATATAATTGACTAAAAGCAATGCCATTTCAGGGAACATGTTTTATATTTAATATTCTTTTATAATTGCTTCAGTAGAAGCAAAACATGGCAGATCAGTTATAGACTTAATTCTCAATGAATATCATCTCAATAATAAAAATATATTTTAAATACATTTTGTGTCCTAAATTTTCTAATTAAACTCACATATTGGTTCTATTTTTTTAACAATTAGAAATTATATTTAATTTTATACTCTTGCTATTATACCTTTATGATAGATATCTACCCTCTCTGGGAATTAAAGTAATATAGTAGTATAATATACATTGGAAAATATAGAAAATATTAAAGAATTTTAAAACCACTCAAAGAAAGCTACTTTAAAGATAATTTCATTTTTTCAAAATTCATCTGTTTTTTAGCTTCATCATAATTCTCACCACTCTAATGTCCTAATGGAAAATAAGTTGTAAAAGCATTGATAAGAAATATATCCTAATGCAAAGCATTCATTTATTCATTGTCGATATTCATGAATAATTTATCCTTAACCATTTATCAGAAAAGTCAAATACATTTATAACAACTTCTTCTGATCACATTGCAGACAGAACAAAAAGCATGAACTTATCTCAAGTCTCTGGATAAAGAAATAAATTCATCCTAATCTTAAAACCTTTAAGACCTTGATGTTTTTGGTTAACATAAAGAAAAAGTAAACAAAATGTCACTGGCTGTGGTGACAGAAATGCAATATATAATTTACTCTCTCACTATTTACTCTGTAATATAGATGACCGCATTTGCCTGTGATAGAAGCTATTTCTGTTGTCTCTTAGAAAGAAGTAGCATATTCCTAAAACAAGGTAAGACTTCACAATTAATGCCAAAGATTCAGCTTAACACTTCATAGTCACACATCATATCTGCTTGAGTTACAGCATTCATCTCCATGCTTGAGTAAATTTATGAATAAACTAATATAAGGCAAAAAAAAAAGATTAAAAAGAAAAAACTATTCCAGAGAGAGTACTACATGACCAGAATGTATTAGCAAGGAGGTGGAGTTCTAGAAGCATTTCCATTACAATCCGTGCAACATGAATATTCATTACATCATGTACTTTACAAGCCATTGACTTTATAACTGTTACAGTAATAATGAGGTTATATAGGACTATTGCTACAACCAGTGTTAGATTTGGTATTGGAAACTTTCACCTGTCATTTTGCATCTCAATTTAAATAATTGTGAAGATACTAGCAATTTACAGATGATCTTTGAGAACATTTTATTAAGTCTCAATGATTTAAACTTGGCTATATATATTATTCACCTAACAAGGTTCTGTTTGTTTACATTTCAAAGTGAGCTATACATGGTAATCTTTAGTATTTTACAATTTGTAATCCATTTGTATAGAATGGCTAAACTAGACACCTTGGTTGCAAAAAAGAGTAAGATGAACATAATTACTTTTTCATAATATTTATAGTTTTGTGGAGACTGTAAATGAGTTTAAAATATTAGTTGAGTGAACTAAATTCTAGGTTGTGGGAACAACATGATTAATTCAAAGAACTGAATACTGAAAATAGGCTGTTACAGAGTTATTAAATACAACATACTGCCACTTGTCCTGGTTGTCCTTGGCAGGCATTGTTAATTGATCACAGCATTAAGCTGAGACCCCAGGCATGACCTTGTAACTTTCAGTACAATAATTCATGTAGTTTTTGCCAATCAAAAGGAATTTTCTGGCACTTCAGTTAGGATCTTCACACTCTAGTCAAATATTTTTACCCAAAATCCAGAGTCTTTTTTAAAAATATTGTTCTTTAAAAGTAAAAATGAAAGAGTTCAACTTTCCCCTTTACCTTTCAGGAATATATTTGTGTCCCTATGAAATTTGATATATTGTCTTTGACTGGCAGAGACTACTAGTTTATTAGTGTACTTTAATCTTTTTTAACTCACTTTTCTTATGTATAAAATGGAAATAAGAATAGTACGCACAAGCTATTGGATGTGGATGTTGTTTCACACCACCCACAGGATTGTATTAAGGAATAAATTAAATAAAATCGGTATTAGAAGCAAGAAGTCTGGCTTACAGTAACTACGTTTTATCAGAGGTACTTTTAAAAATATAAAAATAAATTGAATATCTTAAAAAACTTATAGTTGGATAGATATAGAAATAATTATATGTATACAAATGTATTAGTATATACATATAATTTTGCTTAGTTCTATTTTCTGGAAGGCCTAGAAATAATGATACTCCAAGAGATTAAGCACACTTTTCTGCCCAGACTTGGTTTCTAAAGATAATTTTCTGCTAAAAAGAACAACAGCTGTATCAGAGAAATGATTGATTCTAGGGCTTGGGCAAGAAAAATAAAAACTAAGAGTAGAATGTTTTGTAGTTCCAGAAAGTAAGAAAGTGATCAAATAAAACACACACATGGAGTGAAGCGGGTATATCAAGGAAACAGAATAGAAAATTATAAGAGTTCTCAATGGCCAAACAATTCCAGTAATACATAATGTAGTACTGGATTATAACTCATTATCATAAATTTAATAAACATGAGTTTATATGATACGATAAATGAGCAAGCAATGGAGAAGAGATGATCTCCCTTTCAAAACAATGTCAAATAATTTACATAGATACTCCCTCTCATGAAGTGGAGTTTAAACTCCATTCTAATTTGTGGGCATTCTAGATTTAGTGAAGCCCTCACAAAGAATCGAGTATGGGATGGGAAAAATAGGAAATTCACAGTGGAGAAACCTGGCTAAACCTACCTTAACCAAGTAATCAAGGTTGACATCATAATTGTTGTCATGTAAACATGATACATCCATAGTAATATGATATGATGAGAAGAACTCTTAACCACTGTGGTATTCTACCCTGTACCCAAAACATCAGCCTATTGAGTTAATGTGTGTGTGTGTGTAGGTTTTATAAACACACACACACACACACATATATGACCTAAAATGATATTAAGGGATCTTCTGTCCCTACCTACTAAGTTTTGCATTCCTCTGTGCACATGTGTGCTCATAGGTTAGTTCTAGTTTAATAGAGAGCACATATAGTTTTTGTTTTTCCATTCTTGGGATACTTAGGATAATGGTCTCTACTTTTAAATAAAATTAAAAAAAAAAAGAAAATGTGGTAAGTATATACAATAAAGAAGTATTCAACCCTAAAAGAGGAAACCCTGCAATTTGCAACAACATGGATTAATCTCGAGGACATTGTATTAAGTGAAATAAGCAAGATACAAAAAGACAAACACTACATGAGCTCACTTATATGTGAAATTTAAAATAGGCAAACTCATAGACAGCAGAGAATATGGTTACCAAGAATGAGTAGAGGGAGACATGGGAAATAATGGTCAAAGGATAGAAAGTTAGTTTTGCATAAGTTCTGGAGATCAAATGTACAGCATGTTGACTAGGATTAACAGCACTCCGTTATACACTTGAAATTTGCTAAGAGGGCAGATCTTAAGTATTATCATCACAAAAAGAAAAACAAACAGGAAAGAGAAGAAAAAAATAGTATTTATATGAGGGGATCAATTCTTAATTAGCTTAATTGTGGTGATAATTTCACAATGTGTGTGTACATATACATATCTCCAAACATATATAATTAAATATATAATTTTTATCATTATAATTCAATAAAGCTAAGGAACAAGGTAGTTCTTTTTTGTTTTTTTTTCCAAAAATTTTACTAGGGGAAAACTACAAAACATTTACAGTACAATGTTTACAGTCACAATTTGTAGTGAGCTGATTTCCCAAAATATATTACCACTCAAGTTGACTTACCTTGTCACATTCAAAAACTTACTCTGTCAAAGTAGTCCAGAGAGTA
>CAUYRT010042144.1:0-36188 GCA_963574885.1 Lepilemur ruficaudatus
AAAGAAAGAAAGAAAGAAAGAAAGAAAGAAAGAAAGAAAGAAAGAAAGAAAGAAAAAAGAAAAAGAGAAAAAGAAAGAGAGAGGAAGGAAGGGAGGAAGAAAGGAAGGAGAAAGAAGAAAGGAAGAAAGAAAAGAGAAGAAAAAATGAACATAGATATGTCAAAAAACTCATTATAGAAAAAGTTTCTAGAGTTCATGGAATCTTTGTCTTTAACAGGTGTGTTGCAGTGCAGTATAAGTTATATAATATAAAATTCACTTGCCACAAATCTATAATTCAGTATTTTTTGCAAACGTATAGAGCTATTCGAGCATCACCGCAATACGGTTTTAGCACAACTCTTTTACCTAAAAAAGAGCTCATTTGTAGTCAATCTTTTTTCCTACCTCCAGGCCCAGGTAACCATTAATCTTTCTGTCTCTGTAGATTTGCCTTTCTGGGGCATTTCATAAGAATGAAATGGAATAATATGTGCTCTTTTGTCATTGGCTTCTTTTGTTTTGGCATATATTTTTTGAGGCTTTTTCATGTTGTATCATGTACCAGTACTTGGTACTTTATATTGCTAAAGAGTAATTAACAATACACATATTTCACTTATCAATTGGTGGACATTTGTTTCCACTTTTTGGCTGTTATGAATAATGAATTCACACATAAGTATTTCAGTGTATATAAATTTTCATGTTTCTTGGACAGATTCCTAGAAGAAGAATAGTTGAGTTTTATGGTAAATTTGTGTTTAACATTTTAAAGAACTGCTGAACTATTTTTCAAATTAGCTGTACCATTTTATATTCCCACAAGCAATGCATGAGCTTTTCTGTTTCTCCACATTCTTGCCAACATTGGATATTATATATCTTCTTTATTATAACCAAACTAGTATATGTAAAATGGTATCACATTATGATTTCAGTTTTCATTCTCTAATGACTAGTTTGAGCGTTTTCTCTCATAATCATTTTCATATATTCTTAAATGAAATGTCTATTCAAATCTTTTAACTATTTTTAAATTGTGTTATCTGTTTTCTTAAGATTGTATATATTCTTTGAGAGGGGTCTTTGTATAGTCTGTATACATATCCTTTCTGATATATGTGACTTGAAAATATTTTCCTCTTGTCTTACCTTTTCTTCTTCCTGTGGTGGCTTTGGATAGCAAAAGTTTTTATTCATTAAATACAACTTATCAATTTTTCCTTTTTTTGATTATATCCTTTTTCTCATTTTTCTTTTACATGTCATGCTTTTGGTGTTATATCTAATAACACTGCCTAACCCAAGGTCATGAAGATATTCTCATCTGCTTTATTAGAAGTTTTGTATTTTTAGCTCTTGCATTTAGATCTCTAATCCACGTCAATTTATTTTTCTATATGGTATAAGATGATTTAGGTTATTTTACATATTTTGCGTATAGATAAATTATTGTCCTGGCACTTTTTGTTTTTTAAGATGTTTTTTTCCTTCTTTATAATAATTGCTTTTTTCACTATTGTTAAAACTGACCGTAATTATAACAATTGATTTCTGGACCTCTCAAATTTGTCCTGATATATAATTACTTTTCTATATGCTATAACACAGTTTCCAGATAAATATATAAATATATAAATATAAATAAGTAGATAGCAAGTTTTGAAAATGGGCAGTCATACAATTTTCCCTTTTTTTATGAAAAGTTGTTTTGCTCTGTGGAGATTTTTTGTTTTACAGTTTCATATAAATTTTTGTATTAGCTTCTCAATCTCTACACAAAAATCTGCTGGAATATTGATAGGGATTTTATTAAATCAATAGATAAAATTGGGAAGAATTTCTATCCTAACAAGATTGAAATCCAATCAATGCGTATGCAATGTCTCTCCATCTCTTTTGATATTCTTTTATTTTTCTCAGTAAAGTTATGTAGTTTTAAGTTAGTCTTGCATTTAATTTGTTAAATTCATATCTAAGTATTTTTTCTTTTTGATGGTCTTATAAATGGAATTGTTTTCTTAATTTATTTTTGAAATTTTGCTGTTAATACATAGGCACAAATGATTTTAGTATATTTTCTTGTAGTCTGCATAGCATACAGTATAAAGTCAGTACTAGTACTGGTAGTTCTTTTACGGTTTCCTTAGGATTTTCTACTGATGAGATATTGGCATCTGTGAATAAACAATTATACTTCTTCCTTTTAATCTGTATGTCTTTAGGTATTTGTCTGTGTGTGTGTGTGTGTGTGTGTGTGTGTGTGTGTGTGCCCATTGAATTGTCTGAAACTCAAGTACAATGCTAAATAGAAATGAAAGGAGATATCATTGCCTTGTTCCAATTGTTAGGGAAAAGCTGTCAGTCTGACACCATTAGTATTATGTCAACTAGACATTTGTAGTTGATGCTTTTTATCAGATTAAGATGTTTTATTCTATTTCTAATTTCATAAGAGGTTTTATAATGCATGGGTGTTGGATTTTGAGAAATGTGTTTTTGGCAACTATTGAGATGATTAAAGGTAGGTTTTGTCTTTTATTATATTAGTATGCTGGATATTCAGATGTTAAACTAATCTTGCATTTCTGGAAAAAATCCTACTTTGTCAGAGTTTAAAAATATTTTTTATGTTACTGGATTAGATTTGCACATATTTTATTAAGGATTCCGTATCTATATTGACAAATGACATTGATCTTTAATTGTTTTTTAGTTGTAACATCTTTGCCTTTGATTTTGGTATGAGGGTAATACTGGCCTCATAAAATGAGGTCATATGTATTCCCCTCTCTTCTATATTTTCTGAAAAGTAAAATCTGTGAGGACTGATAGTAATATCTTAAATAGTTTGTAGGTCTATATAGATTTTCTATTTCTTCTTGAAGCACTATTAGTAATTTGCATCTATCTAGGGGTTTATCCATTTCATTTAAGTGGTCAAATTTGTTGGCGTAATGTTGTTCATAGTGTTTCCTAATGATCTTTTAAATTTTGAATGATCATTATTGGTTCCTCACTTTGAATGCTGATTTTGTTAATTTGTGTCTTACTTAGTTTTTAGTTTTGTATTCCAACTAAAGATTTGTCCATTTTGTTTTTCTCAAAAATCAATATTTTGTTTCATTGATTTTTCTCTAAGAAGTTTTAATGATTTCTGTGCAAATCTTACCATTCCCTTTCTTTTGCATGCTTTGAATTTAGTTGGCTCTTCTTTTTCCATTTATTTAAGGCAGAAACTTAAATATTGACTTGAGAGCTTTTTCTTTTCCAATGTTGAACTTTATACACTTCCTTTGAAGCACTGTTTTGACTACATTTAATAAATTTTAATATGATTCCATTGTAGTTGTTTTCTTCTTTGGCTCTCAGGTTATTTTAGAAATTTGTTGTTTAATTTTCAAATATTTGGACATTTCTCAAAATTGTTCTGCTGTTTATTTCTTGTCTAATTTTGTGAGGGCTGGAGAACAGATATGATATGATTTTTATTCCTTCAGATTTATTGAGACTCATTTTCTTGCCGTACACGTTTGTTGGTGTACTATCAACAACAGAGTTGTATTATGCAAGTGCAGGTTTAGTACTTGAAGGAATGTGGGAGTGAATGTATTCTTCAACTTTGTGCCCTAGGCAAGTCACTTGCCTCCCCGAGCCCCTTCCCTGATAAGTTTATGTTAATAAAATTAACAAAGTAGTAATATTAGGGCCCAAGCCTGGGAGCTCAACAGCAGTTTTTAAAGCACCTGGATCAGCAGGTGCTTTACTTCACAGTTGAAAAGCATTTGTCACATTATGTCTAAGGTGTTGTCATTAGGCACACCACAATGGCAATAAAAAGTAATCACTGCAGTAGTGGGCTGACAACCCTGGCCATATCTGTGAATTTCTAGATTTTGAAAGAAAATTTTACTCTTGTACTCCTCTTGGCCTAAATAGTGCATTGGACAATTGATAAGTATTGGCGACACTGAAATGAGAAATATCTGACTCTCAGCTAAAGATGACATACTTGGCCTACAGAAATTAAAATACTTATACTTCAGATTTATAAATTGTGCCATCCAATTCACTACGTAACCCAAGTCTTATTAGGACACAACATATTTATTAGAAAAAATCTCTATATCAAACTCATTCATTATTATGTTAACAGGAGTATCAAAAAACTTTAGCCACAAAGGATTAAGTTACTGAGTAACAGAATAAAACACCACTTATATGACATGACCACAAACCATAAAACACCACTTATATGACATGATGTTAATTCACTTGAGTTTTGGATTATGTATTAAGTTCTAGAACAGAAAAACATAAAAATAATGTAAAATGTTGAGCAACCACACCATTGGCATTATCAGGTTAGAATAACTCAATCTTTCATTTGTGGATATTAGTATATAAATATTTATTTTAACCACATGAAAAGTAGTGAATATATATTTATCTATGTTATAATATATTAACATCATATTTTCCTATTAAACGATTAAATATAGGGAATAACATTTAATGATATTTCAGACATAAATATTACCTAGAGTCCTATAATAGTTTGAAGGCTGCTACCTTATATATATGTAATATTTCACATTTCCATAATACTTACATCCATACTTATTTGATAAAATTCTTAAGACAAACCTCGCATTTTAAAGGTCCATTATTATATAGGTTTTAATGACACATTTTAATTGTACATATTTATGGTATACCATTTGATGTTTTGATACATATATGTTGTATAATGATCAAATCAGCGTAGTTACCTCATGCATTACCTCATACATTTGTCATTTCTTTGTGGGTAAGAAAATTCAAAAGCTTCTCTTTTAGCTGTATTGTAATATACAATAACCTTACTGTTAACCATAGTCACTCTATTGCACAATGTAACACCAGAACTTATTCCTCCTAATTATAAATTTGTACCATTTGACCAACCTCTTCCCATCTTCTCTCTCCTCCCTCCCTAGTCTCAGGTCTACTTTTTGCTTCTATCATATCAATATTTTTTATTTTTTTATATTTCACTTATGAGTAAGATCACACAGTATTTGGCTTTCTGTATCTGGATTATTTCACTTAACATGCGATATATATCCAAAAGAAATTAAAATTAGTATGTTAAAGAAATATCTGCACCCCCAAGTTTCTTACAGCACTATTTACAATAGCCAAGATATGGAATCAACCTAAGTGTTCAAGAACAGATGAATATATAAAGAAAATGTGATATATATACACAATGGAATACTATTTGGTCACAAAAAATAATGAAATCCTGCCATTTTTGATAACATGGATGAACATGGAAGTAAATCATGTTAAATAAAATAAGTGAGTTTTATATTTTAATTTTAAGTAAAAAAAACCTAATTTTTCTTGAGGTTAAATAACTTGTCACATATTACTCAGCTGGCTAATTAATTGCAGCTTAATAATAAAAATTATGCATTGTATCTAACTCTATAATTATTCCATTCTCTTTTCACCACAACCCATACACAGTAGATTAGTTCTGTACAAAAGGGTAGAAGACTCAAATGCCATTTTATTGTTAGTACTAGTCCAGTATTCTACTCTAGGATACAATATTACATCATTCAACATCATACGTTGAATATAAACAGACACAAAAACAAAAAAAAATTATTATTATTCTTCTACAGACAAAAAAAAACCTCTCTAAATATATAATTATATCCTTTGGCAGTTTCCAAAGTAATCTATAGGATAAAATAGTGAACAGTGAAATGTATATTTTTTAACATTTTATTTTGAAATAATAATAGAGTCACAGAAAGTTACAAAGATAGTACCAAGAGGTCCTGGGTATGTTTACATCTTACATAACTAAAATATTATATCAAATTATTATATTATACTATATAAAACTATACTACTATATCAAAACTAGGAAATTGGCATTAGTACAATGTGTGGGTAGAGTTCCATGTCATTTTATCATGTGTGCTAATTCAGGTGATTCCCTATTATCAAAATATAGAACCATTCTTTCACTCCAAAGATCTTCCTCATACTACCCCTTTATAGTCTCACCCACTGCTTGCCCCCTACAATGTCTAATCATTGGCAACCATTAATTTTCTCCATCTCTATAGTTTAGCCATTTTGATAATATTATATAAATGGAGCCACACAATAAGTGACTTTTTGAGATTGTCTTTTTTTTAATTATAATGCTCTTGAGATATATCTAAGTTTTTAATGTGTACAAATAGGTCATTTTTTAATGATAATTGGTGAATAGTATTCTATAGTATGAATGTACCACAATTTTTTAACCATTCACTTATTGTAGGACATTTTGATTATGTCCAGTTTTTCACTATTACAAATTACTTTGGAATGAATGCTTGTGGCCCCCATAAATTCTTATGTTGGAGCCTAATCCTCAATGTAATGTATTTGGAGATGGGACCTTTGAGAGGTAATCATATGATGAGAGTGGAGCTCTAATAGCTTTGTAAGAGTTCCGAGAGCTAGTTTTTCCTCTTTTTGCCTTTGCTGTGTGAGGATACAATGAACAGATAGCCATCTGCACACCTTGACGTGTATCTCCCCAGATAATGGATATGTGGGCACCTTGATCCTGAACTTCCTAGCCTCCAAAACTGTGAGAAATAAATGTTGATTAAGCCACTCAACCTGTGTTAATTTGTTTAGAAGCCAGAACTAAGAAAGAAATAAAGCTACTATGAATACTCATGTATAAATTTTAATGTAGATATAAATTTTTATTCCTTTAGGATAAATTTCCAAAAGTGAGATTGCTGGGTCATATGGTAAGTGCCTTTTTAGTTTTTAAAAGAAACTGTCAAATTGTTTTCCAGAGGGGCTGGATCATTTTGCATTCCCCACAACAATGCATGAGAGATTTAGTTACTCATGCTCACAAACATATGATGTTGTCGTTGCTTTTTATTTTAGCTATTTTAATAGGTATAATAATATAGTATTGTGGCTTAATTTGAATTTATTTAATGGTCAGTAACATTGAACATCCTTTTTGGTGCTTATTTTGCTATTTTTATAGCTCTTCAGTGAATTGTCTTTTCATAGTTTTTGTGCATTTTCAACTAGATTTTTGCTTTTTGGCCACTGAGTTTTGAGAATTCTTTATATAGTCTAGCTATGAGTCTTTTGTCAAATATGTGGTTTGCAAGTCTATAATTTTTATTTTAATCTTCTTAATACGGTATTGATATTTTCAGAAAAAAGTTTTAGTTTCATAACTTTGATTTATTTATTTAGTTTTTTTATGAATTGTACTTTTGTTGTCATGTCTAATAGCTCTTGCAATGATCTACTCTCATAAGTTTGTGAATTTCGAAACTCCAAGGTTTCAAAAGGAGGAGACTACGTTTTGTGAGGTCACAGCATTTTTTATGCACATTTTAAGGTGTGGTTTTCTCTGTTTTATCTTTTTAATTTACCTGATATTAGGGCCTCTCAATTTTCTTCTAATTTCTAAAAAAAAAAAAGTCTGATAATGGTCTCTATTTTATGCCCCAGCAACACTGTGTTTGTTCCTTATAATGAGATGTTTGAAGAAGGAAAATAAACATATAAGCTTAGACCACCAAATTAATTAAGGTATCAGACATCAGGTATTTTCTCACTTAAAATATTCTTCATCACAGATACACAGCAAGTAAAATAAAACTTTGATCAATTAATTTAGATTAATGTGTGTATCAACATTTACTGTGTCGAGGAATATTGTAGGTTATAGCAATATATGAAACAGATTTTGTCCTCATAGAGTTATGACTTTACAAGGGAATACAACAAATTTAAAAGACAAATAATAAAATAAGTAGATAGTATGTTTAATGGTAATAAATGGTGTGGAGAAAAATAAACCAGAAAAAGGATTTGTAGAAAAAGTAGTTCTGAAGGGGCTGGTTACTTTGTGTAGGGAGGTCAAAGAAGGCCTGGAAGATGCAGGGACTGCCTGAGATTTGTAGAAATAAGGGAAAGAGCCCTCTGGATAACTTGAGGAAGGGTAATTTGAAGACCAGCTCCCCTTATCTTGCTGTATTTTCATTTTTTAAGCTTCAACCACATTCTAAAATAATATACATTATAAGGGTTTATGTTTATGATTTATTGTCTCCATTTAAATATATGCTCCACTTAGGCAGGTAATTCTGTCTTGTTGACTGATTTTCATAGGCAAATATGGTACTGCGATCCCACAATAGATTCTTGGTAAATATTTGTTGAACAACAAATGAAAGAATAAACAAAGAGCATACCAGCAGAGAAAATAGCAAATACAGAATCTCTAACTTACAAGCATGTTTGGGTGTTCAAGAAGCGGAAAGGAAGCTCGGAGACTGAGTCAACAAGGGGGTGCAGAAGAAGATGAGTTCAGAGAAAGAGGGTGAAATAAGCAATCTCAGGAACTCTAGCTCTGACTGCTTTTAGATTCTATGGAAAGACAATGGAGCATTTTGGGCTGAGTAGTGGCATGATCTCACATTTTTAAAAAATTACTTTCAAAGTAGACTGTAGATGTCCAAGAAGGAAAGCAGAAAGATGTTTTTGGACTATTGTTTTATTCCAGAAATGGAATTATGGAGACTGGATTAGGGTGCTAGTGAAGGGAAAATTCAGACTCTAAGTGTGTTCTGAAAATAAACTCTGATAGATTTGCTGATAGGTTTAAAAGCAAAGAAAGAGTGAATGATGAATCATTTTTTTTTAATGTAAGAAAACAGAAAGTAGGAATTAGTCTTTTTTGAGATGGGGAAGCAGGATCTGGGGGAGGAAATTGGAATTAGTTTTATATATGCTGATTTTGAGATACTTATTATACATACTACTAAAGATGACTTTAGGCAGTTGATCACAGTGATCTGCAGTTTAAGGATGAGGCCTGAATTGAAGATAAAAAATTGAGATTTCTGCACACATAGATAGTATTTAAAGCCAACTGACCGGGTGTCATGCTCTAGGGAAAAAAATAGAGAGAGAAGAAAGCACTGAAATTTAAATCTCACATGTACTTCAATGTATAAGAATCATAGAGATGAGAGGTAACTGAAAAGTGATTAAGAAAGAACAACCAAAGAAAGGGAAAGCAGAAGAAATAAGAATGTGGTATTTTTTAAAAAAACAAAATGTGTCAAATACCACTAATGGCTTATATAAGATGAAGAATTAGAATAAATTAATTAGCGATTAAATTTAGCAATAGGGATTTAATAGGCATTGATAGAGCTAGTTTTGCAGAATTGTGAGTATAAACATTCATTTGCATGAGTTTAAGGGGAAATTAAAAGAATGGAAATTGAAAGAAGAAATATTATGCTGGGCTGTTCAGTGTGATCCCTGAACCAGTAGAATCAACGTTTCACCTGGTATCTCACTATAAGTGCACTCCAGACCTACTGAAGGAGAAACCAAGATTCCCAAACGATTCATATGTAAATACAGTTTGTGAAATACTGGTTAAAATATTTCTTTTGAGTTTTATTTTATGATGAATAGAGATATGAAGTAGCAACTAAGGAGGTCTTTAGAGGTTGTCAAAGCATGTTTGTGAACAGATGGGATGATTGATTAGAGAGGGAAAACTGATAATGGAGAAAGACGACAGGTTCTGAAGAAACATCTGTGAGAAGAGTAGAGTGAAAAATGGAATCCTGTCCACAGGTGAGGGATTGACATCAGGTAGGAGGCCAGTGTAACAGAAGAAAAAACAGAAATAGATGGGCAAAAAAATCAAGATACCTGGTGTTGAACAGGCAGAGCCTGGTGATCTTTTCTTCTAATTGTTTCTATTTTTTGTTGAAATATAAAGCAAAGAATCAGTGGAGTGTGATAAAACGTGTGGAAGTTCAAGTAGGGAAGAGACGTTAAGAAACGGTTGTCTAAGATGTTGAGAGAAAGAATGTACATATTAGAAAAACATACTAAGATTTATGGGAGTTTCTAGGAACTCTTTGAAATTGGTGAATATTCATTTTAAATGAGACTAGGTACATGGTTACGTGATTGTTTCACTGCAAACAAGTAAATAAGTATGATAAATTTAACAGGTTTGGAATTTTGCAGGGCATTACAAGGCAGAGAGAGAGAGATATAAGAAATTGAGGGTATGAAGAAGTGGTAGTAATGACAGACCACATAATTTAATTACATAATAAGGAAAAGACATCAGAAGGAGTTAAGAAATCATGAAAATGTGGTAGAGACTCAATTAATTATGTTTCTTGAGATAATGAAAAATCGATAGAATTTGGAACTCTAGAAGCAATGTATAGAAAGATGAGGAAATGTATCCTTGGAGCAGAATGCTTAAAAATTTATCTAAACTAAAAAGAAAAGAAAAAACGATTATACTGGGTTTTCCTGTCAGTACAGTACCTTCTAATAGTGAGAGAATATGTGGTATAAATAAGTAGCCTTTTAAAAAAGCTGTTCATGATAAAGTAACAGTTCTTCAGGTGTATGTTATTTTTATTTCAAAACATAAATAGATCTCCCATACACACACACACACACACACACACACACACACACACACACAACCATGCACACATAACCCAAAGGATTTAAACTAATATATTTAAGCAGCAATCCTATTATTATAAAACAATATAAGTATTTTTTATTTTAATAGAAATCACAATGGGGCTTCTATAAAACAAACTAGCTTTGCTATCCTAACAAGGTACATACAAAAAAAAAAAAAATTGGGGGGAAAAATGACAGTGAATAAAAGATCATTTTAGAGTGCTATATTTTATTTTGATTTCAGTAAATTCTTTTGGTCAATCCACTAATGAAGTGTCAAAAATTTCCAAAGCAATTCTGTGTAAAATAACACAATGCAGTTAGTTGAACATTTTATTCACGTAAGCTCATTTTAGTCTACTTTCCCATAAGAATGAAGCTATTATACTCAAAGGATAGGCAACACAGAGACATCATCAAGTAGGATGATAATTTGCCTTTCATTCCTATAGGGAGAGGAAGAAATGGTTGCTAGGAGCTCTGCTCAAGAACTAGAAGAGTAAAATAAGTGGCAAACAAAAGAAAATTGAAGAAAGACAGCTAACTTGTTTACCCATGTTTGATTACATTTTAAAGAACTTGGCAAGACAAAGAATTGCTTCAAAATAAGAAAGAATATTTGATGTAAATACTCAGTTAATATCCATCTGTGATAAAAGTAATTATGTAAAAAGCTGATATTTAAGCATTTCAGATAAGGAAAAATACTATTTTAAATTATTCACTGTATACATACCTTAACAAGTACCATTTAAATGCAGTTACTCTCATGCTATTAACTCAGTATCTACCCTGCATGTTATG
Organism: Lepilemur ruficaudatus; assembly: GCA_963574885.1. Taxonomy (NCBI): domain Eukaryota; kingdom Metazoa; phylum Chordata; class Mammalia; order Primates; family Lepilemuridae; genus Lepilemur; species Lepilemur ruficaudatus. The sequence goes on from CAUYRT010042144.1 coordinate 11,341, forward strand.
AAATTTTAACAGTTAAAATATTGACATTGCTAAGTTCCTAATGTTGGTTCTCACCAGTCAGTTCTTCCAATCAAACTACCAGGATTGAGCTTCCAATCTATTGCAAGGAGAGGAACACCTAATATGTTCTTCTATAGCAGGGATCTACATTTTTTTTCTCTCCAAAGGACCCAATAGTTCTTAGTTTGGGCTTTGCGGGCCAACAGGTTTCTTGAACTATTCAACTCTGCTACTGTAACCTGAAAGCAGTCATAGACGACATGCAAATGCATGAGAATTACTTTGCTATTTTTCTTCTATTCATTAATAAAAACAGACAGAGTTTAAAGACCTTTATTTGTACTAGACTACCAATATGAAGTAGATATTATCGTTATACTCAATATAGGTAAGGTAATGGTGCACAAGAAGGGTAGTTCTGGAAACATATCATCCCTACATGTTCATTAGAAACTTTTAGGAATGTCTGCAAGAAGTAAAAAATGCAATTTTTTACTGGATTTAGGGAAGTACATAAAAATATATGAGTCATACATAGAAAAAAAAAGGCACACAGAAGCAAGTGTATATGGCCCCTAAAATAAATCCATTCACATCCCCAAACTTGAAAAAGGAGGAGTGGGTTCTTAGAGCACTAGGTTATGATGGCAAGGACGTGGTGGAATCAAATCAGACTTTAGGGGTATATTGAAAACAAACAAACAAACAAACATAGATACCATGTCCCAGTGTGCAATTTTAGGTTAGGCAATGTGAGGCTAAGTAGTACAATATATGTCAGCCGATGTTTCCATTTATTAAATGGAATACAAGCATTCCCAGCAGAGAAAGTATATGTCTAGAACTAATTTTGAGCATCGACAACAAATTGATATAAACAAAAAGTAATGGAGAGAAGATTTGTCATTAATGCTAAAAGCACTGCCTCAAGGTCACAACTGATGCAACTCCAATTAGGTAGGAGAGTAAAGCCTCTCTAAATCTAATTTCATTTTCATTGTCCATGAAAGCCTTAATCTTTGAACGGGGCTTGCCTAATCTCTGGCTGAAAGCATCTCAACACCCAATACCAGACAAACTTAGTAATTTTTCAGTAAGAATGAGAAAAAAGAAATAAAACAACACCTATGAAGAGTCAGTATTTCAAAAGAAGAGTTGAAAAATAGGGCAGTCATCCCTCTGGAGCAGAGATGCAGCTGGAAGGAAAATAAGATAAAAATCTATAATTCATGGACGGATAAATCCAAACATGAGAGCTTTTTAAAAAGAAAGTGAAAGACAGTCCTTTAGTAATTCTTACAAAAAAGTGAGAGGATATATCTACCTGTCATTGAGAATATTAAAGTGGCAATTTTATAATTTGAATATGTGTATTAAAGATTAAAAATATAAGGAAATAATTAATAATTTAGTGCTAGTAAAATTGAAATCTGAACATGTACAAAAACTTAACACATATAAATTTAGAATGGCTGCATACACAAATAACATAAAATATGATTTGTCAACAAAATCAGAGAATTACCCTCCAAAAAGACAGAGCCTAAATTTTGATATTTTAAAGCCTGTAAAATTCTGTTCATTATGTTCTATAACAGCTCCATTCAATAGAAATATGATATTTCATGTGTAGTTTTAAATTATCTAGTAGCCACTTTAAAAAAATAAAGGAAAATATTAATTTTAACCATATGCTTATTTGACCTCAATATATCCAAAATATAATTCTTGTAGTATATCAGTATCAAACATTATTAACATCATATTTTATTTTATCATACTAAGTTTTTGAAAACCAAAGTGGTAAAGTTTACATGGGCAGATGGTATTTTTGGTTGCAGACCACTGCAATAAAGTGAGTATCCCACTAAAGCACGTCAAATAAAATTTTTGGCTTCCCGGTGCATATAAAAGCTATGCCTACACTATACTGTAGTCTAGGATTTTTTTAATTGTAAATAAGCATTAGCTTCAACTTCAAGTCACCCTCTGCCATTAATCTCTAACAAAAGAGTCAGCCTGAACTTTGAAGCTTTGAAGCCAGGCATTGATTTCTCTCTAGCTAAATAGTCCTACATGGCACCTTTTTCTCATATGAGGCTGTTTCACACACATTGAAAATCTGTTGCTTAATATAGCCAGCTACATCTATGTTAGCTAGATCTTCTGGATAACTTGCTGCAGCTTCTAAATCAGCACTTGCATTGATATGTCATGGAGACAGCTTCTTTCTTTAATCTTCATGAACCCACCTCTGCTAGCTTCAAGCTTTTTTTCCTTCGTTTTTCAACTCTCCTAGTCTTTATAAAGAAAGTTAGAGTCTTGCTCTAGATTAGGCATTGGCTAAAGGGAATGTTGCGGCTGATTTGCTCTTCTGTCCAGACCAAAGTTTCTTCATAACAACAACAAGTCTGTTTCATTTTCTTATCATTCGTGTATTCACTGGAGTAGCACTTTTAATTTCCTTCGAGAACTTTTCCTTTGCAGTCACAGCTTGGCTAACTATTTGGAGTAAGAGCCCTATCTTTTGGCCTATCTTGACTTTTCATGTCTTCCTCACTAAGCTTAATCATTCCTAGGTTTGATTTAAGTTGAGAGATGTGTGAGTCTTCCTTTCACTAGAACACTTAGAGGCCATTGTAGGGTTACTGGCCAAATTTAATATTGTTGTACCTCATGGAATAGAAGGCATGAGTGAAGGAAAAGAGACTAGGGAATGGCCAATTGGTGAAGCAGCCTGAACACACAAGCATTTGTTGATTAATTTCGCCATCTTATTGGGTGAAGTTTATAGCACTCCAAAACAGTTACAATAGTAACTTCAAAAATCATTGATCAGAGATCACCATGACAAATATAACAATTAAAAAGCTCAAAATATTGTGTGAATAACTCAAATGTGACACAGAGACCCAAAGTAATCACATGGTGTTGGAAAAATGGCACCAATAGACTTGTTTGACTCAGAGTTTTCACAGACTTTCAATTTACAAAAATCACAATATTGGCAAAGCACAATAATATAAGGTGTATTTTTATTTTATGCTTACAGTATCTTATTTTGAAATAGTGAAATTTCAAGTGCCTAATAGCCTGTGGCTTGTGGCTCTGTCCTAGATATCACATTTCTAGAGTATAGAAGAGAGGCAAAGCTTCCAATCTAATCTCAGGAAGTTATTGTATACTTCATATTAAATATATTGTGAAGCATAATATTTAATTCCATTCTCATGACTTACTAAGGATGGAAGAATGAAATATGAGCAATTAAATTTTATTAATATTGAAAAATATTAATAAACACAACAAAGTTGGGTGAATTCTAATATTGACTAGAAAATATATGGATATAATAAATCATATCAATAGAAATAAGAGGTTATAAGTCTGGAGAAAGATAGTAAACTTATATGGTTCTAAGAATAGTCATTTCAATAAATTTTACTGAATTACCTACATATCCATACTGAAGGAAAAAAAAATTTTAACCCCTATTTCACCTCTTCCAAAAATAGTAATCAATTCCAAATCGATTGTATATATAAATGTGAAGGGTAAAATAATAAAAATTCTGAAGGATAAGGTTTTTTATGCAAGATGCAACCCTTATAAATTCTTTAAAAATAAGAATATTTATTGATTCAAAGACACTATTTAGAGAGAGAAAACCAAGTCACAGAACACAACAAAATATTTTTAACACTCCTAACTAAAAAACACAGAGCATATAAGAAACTCCTAAAAATCAAGAAATGATGTATAAATGATATATATGTACATATATGGGAAATATATGATATGCATATATATTTCACACATTTTACATACATATATATATTATATATATGTAAACAATTTAATAGAAAAAAGGATAAAGAAAAATAGGTCTTTCATAAAAGAAGAAATGCAAATATCCCATAAACAGGAAAAACATTTAATATTATTTGTAGACATAGAAATTAGGCCAGGAAGAAATGCTGCTACATACTAGCCAGAGTGGCTGAAAAAAAAAATGTGCGACACAGAGCGATGTGTGTACGTACAGCAAAGAATTTTCATGTACTTCTAATAGGATAAGTTGGAACAATTCCTTTGAAAACAATATATTATTATTTAATACTATTTAATGGATATATAAACCATGACTAGAAAGTCCAGTGAGACATATACGCACACACATACACACATATATGTATTCATATGTATGTATAAAACCTTACAAGGAACAAGAGAGTGTGTAAGAAAACTTCTAGTAGCACCAGTCATGGACATTACCTAAATGCTGTCCATCATTATTAGAAGAGATATATAATTATGGGATGTGCAGACAATCAAAAGGTGCATAGCCATAGAAATGATCGTTAAAGCTAGACACACAATGGATGAATCTCACAAACATCATATGAATGGAAAAAGGCTAGACAGAAGACAGAGCGCATTGCATAATTCTGTTGCTGTAAAGATCAAATGAGTTAAAGCAAAACTAAAATCTAAAAATTCTGCGTGGTCTTTTTCACTGGGAGAAGGGGTTGGGAGATAGTTACTAGGAAGGAGGAGGAGGAAAGCTCCTGGAATGCTGGCAATGTTTTATTTCTTGATCTATGTCACAGTTCTGTAGGATTTTGCTTTGTGATAATTTTGTATTCAGACAGTTAAATACAATTTAAAACACATGTAATTAAATAATGCATAAGATTAAAAGGCAAATAATTGGTTCAAATAACTTCTATTATTTGTGACAGGCAGATGCTCTCGTTTCTAGGCATTTGCTTGTGTCAGTGGTAATCAAATGTCAGCCAACATCGGAATCAGTGGGAGGGCTTGTTAAAACAGACTGCTGGACCCTGCTTCCAAAGTGTCAGACTCAGAGGGTCTACATTAGATACCAAAAATTTAGAATTTTTCTTTCCACGTTCCCTGGTGATTCTGATGCTGTTGATGCAAGACCACACATTATGCACCTCTGGCTTTTGCTATTCCTTTTGAAATATACTTCCCTCGACCTTCACAGTCACCAGCTAACTCACTTTTATATTCACCCCAGGCCCAGCTCTAGCAAGGCTTCATAATTAGAAGATTTCCTTGTCCCCGCAACAACCATTACTAACTTTAGAGAGCCTGCTTCTATTCTTTCATGATACTTTCCTGAGAAACCGATCTAGGATATTTTCTCTCTTCCATTTAGGCTTCTAATTTCCCCCTTACAGGTGGCATTCTTTAGCATTTATTTTATCCCTGAGAGTGTTTTATTATATCTGTTGAATAAACAAACAAATCCCATTGAGTTCTCAATTTTCTGCATGACTGTAATTTCTCTTTTAGGTTTTTATGTCTCTTGTGTTTAGTTCCCACTATTTCAAAGTCAAATTTTAACCTCCACTTTTTGGGGGCCTTTTCTTTTCTAATTCCTAAGTCATAGTTGATTGAAGATAAAATTTGGGTCCTGGCAGCCTCCTGCTTTCATTAACTCAGCCAAAGCCTGCAAAGGCTTTTCTATGTATGAAAATTCTACTTGCCTCTTTCTTGGTAGGGTGCACCATCCTTCCCACTAAGTTGCCCTAAAGTTAATAATCCATTACCTTCCTTTCATTATGTTTCCTAGCAATATTATTTCTAATTTTTCTCCCTTTTCCTCATATAACCTTGCTCTTAAGACTTTTCTAATGGTCAGAGAATTGCCTCGTTATTTTCTTTATTTTAGTCTTACTCTCCACAAAAATACTTTTACAGAAAATAAGTATTTCCCATATGTCCTTCACTTTCTACCTTTAGAACTAATGCTTCCCTTGCTAGCCCCTTTTGCTCTTTCTTTCCATACCACCAAAACCTGTTTCTAATACACATTATAAAATAAATGCAGTCACCCAATTGTGCTTCAAAAATATTATAATTTTTCCATGTTTAATGAAAGAAATCTGTTTTCTATTTCATCTAATCCATCTAATTTTACCAAGCAGTACACAATTACATTTTTGAGAAGAGAAGTTAGGTGGCATTTTTCTTGTTGTAAATGCTTTGGAATTCTGCTGCTAATCACAGAAATACTCAAATATTCTAGTATCCAGATAATGTGTCATATATTAATTTAGGCATGTATAGACTAATGACTCTATTGTCTCTGTGTGAAGATGGCAGAAATATTATGCCTTCCATGATCCTTACACCTAGAAGCTATTATTAACAAGGGCAAAGGAACCTTTTTCTGGCATTACAACTTCAAGTGCATAGGAACTATTACTCTAAGTTTTTGCCCAAACAAAATTCATGCCAGAAAGGAAAGCAATAAATAAAGTTAGAGATTGTTTTTCTTGTTCGGTGTCTGTGTCTAAGAGTTTTATTACAGAAATTTATAACCAATGAAAATTGAACAGCTAATATAATTAAGTGTGTAAGTCAGTACCAAATCTCTCCTTTGGCCAACTGTCTTGGTCAGCTGAAAAGCCTTTGGCTGTAGAAATGTATATTTGATTACAAATTTAATGTTGAATTCTGTGGTTGGTTATACTTTCAACAGGCAAACATTCTTTTTGCATATGAATAATGACTGAAAAGTTTACATTATAAAACCCTTGAATTACAAACTAATCTGTCTCTAGATATGTTCTTTGTAATCAGTGAGGGCAATTTATTATATAGTCAATTCTAAATACGCCAATTGACAAAATATTTTTTAGTCAACTCTAAATAAATTCAGTAAATGTACAAAAAACAAGTAAGGTTTAAAATATGTTTTCTGGTTTAAGACTGTGGCCCCTATATTTGCTCATTTCTTTATCCTTTGGGAGCACATTAAAATGGTAGCATTAATTTGCTCATATATTGAGGCAAGCCAAAAAAATCAACAGACCCAAGACAGTAAAGAGACCAAGTAGTTAATTTAATTCTTTTTGTTTTCCACAATTGCTAGTGAGAACTTTTCTACTTTATAACAGAAAATTAGCTTCAACTGTAGTCTATGTGCTTTAAGGGTAAAAACAATGTTTAAAGCATTTAGACTAAACTTGGTTTGCTTTGATTTCTTCTCATGAGGCTGTCTTTCTCCCATAAGAACTTTGGACAGTGAGCAGAGGCTAAGAGCACTTTCATTTCTCATAAAATTTTGGCTTTAATGGGCAAGTTTTTATAGTTCATGGCAAAGACCACACATTTAATGCTTTTCCATCTTTCCCAAGGTGTGTTCGTGGATATGATTGGTCGTCTCAGCAGGTATTGGAGCACTGTATAGCTTTATAATGACATATTTTCTCTCTGTAATATTGTTGGCAAAGATGTTAGATGTCTGTTGCTATCTTATCAATGAGACTCAAGTGCATGTAAACAAACTGGAGATTATAGTACAGAGATTTCTTAATAAGTCAAAGAGAATACTATTGTTATTTTAACTTTTTCCTTCTTATACTGAAATAAATTGCTATTTCTTTAGTTAGTTACTAGATGAAATACAGGTGTAACCTTGCATTTAGTGGCTCTGCTGCAGGGAAGTACATAAATAGTTAAATAAATTACATTCTTATTATTAAACACTAAAATAACACAGAATGAATGAGAATGCCCCATTCTGGATAACAGGAAATATGGTAAAATGTCTCTTATAACTAAGCCGATAAATTATCTGATCCCACATTCATTGGAGCACATTTTCCTAAGTAGAGTGGCCTGGCAAATCACCTCCACTCTCTAAATTTCCCTGTTTCTCTGTCTTTCTATCAAAGCTGACTTAATGAAAGTTAATTATGAAGAACAGAGATAATATGACAACTAAATTGTAGGGTTTTAAGAATTTTTCTTTCACAGTATCTTCTTCTATAATCATCATAGACAAGAAATTTAGAATATATATTGTAAGAATTTTGTTTCAGAAGTTTAAATAGAAGTTAGTAATTTGCAGGTTTTATCTTACTTAATTTATATTATTTAGTATGTAACACCCAAACACTAATCTTTCATTGTTTTCATATAAGGAAAAGTTATTCTATTTTTGTGGCTTTTTTTCAAATGTATGGTTCTTTAATTATTGGAAATTTTTAACATAAATATAGTCAAATTTATAAATATTTTCTGCTAGGTTTAATTTTTTAATGTGTGTATGTGTGTTGTGTGTGTATATTTTAAGAAAATATTTCCCATAGTGAAGTTATAATCTTTTTGTACTATATCCTTCAATAAATGTTTTATGGTTTGGACTCCTGTTTTGTTTTGTTTTTATCTTTAATAGATAGTAAAGTAGCCCTTGTCCTAGTTATCTTTCCATAAATATTATTAATACCTGCAAGGGTGTTTCATTACACACACTTTTTTCAGGAGTACCACAGTTATCCTTTGGCACTCCATTCAAGTTTTATAATAATCTTATCATATTTCTTGGAAAATGTTTTTAGAACATAGAAATTACACTGAAATTATAGTTGAAAATTAATTGACATAAGGAAGATAGTCTTGTTGTGCACGAATATACTATTTTCCTTAATATATTGAGATATGTTTAAATCCTTTAAATGTAGATATGCCTTGTCTACCATATGTTAGATTTGTTTCATAGTTAATGTATACTTCTGGTTAATATTGTAAAATATTGCCTTTTAAATTGTGTTTTCTAATAGCCAATTGCTTCAAAGATAAGAGAGTATAGATTAACATATTGAACTATTTTTTATGCACACTTGAAGCCATAACAAACATCTCAAACTTAACATGACCAAAATTAATCTTCTAAAACTCCCCACAAAACCAGACTCTCCAACAAAACTTACCAAACTTATTTAAGGACAACTTCGTTATTTTCAGCTGCTCAGGGAGAAAAATCCTTAAGCCTTCCTTGACTCCCTCTTTTTCTGCCAACTTACATTTGATTTCCCAGAAATTACTATCAGCTATATCATAATATATCATATCACATGCATGGCAATCACCTGCTCTGAGATGTGACCATCTCTTCTGTTAATTGTGATAGTGTTCTGTCTGGTCTACTAACTTAGTCCACATCCAGAATTTAGTCTGTTCTTAAAAGAGCCGTCAGAAGGACCTTCCGCCAGGTATATGAAAAACTGCTCAACAGCTCTAATCATCAGAGAAATGCAAATTAAAAGCAAAATGAGATACCATCTCACACCAATCAGAATGGCCATTGTTAAAAAGTCAAAAAATAACAGATGTTTATTAGGATGTGAAGAAAAGGAACACCTACCTATACACTGTTGGTCAGAATGTAAATTAGTACAACCTCTATGAAGATTTCTCAAAGAACTAAGAAGAGAATTACTGCCAATCCAGCAACACCACTACTGGGTATCTACCCAAAGGAAAATAAATTATTGTATAAAAAGATACACTTGTATGTTTATCACAGTGCTATTCACAATAGCAAAGATATGGAATCAACCTAAGTGTCCATCGATGGAATGTTGAGTAAAGAAAATGTGTGTCAAACATACACACACTATGGAACACTACTCAGCCATAAGAAAGGGATGAAATACGTCTTTTACAGCAACATAGATGGAACTAGAGGCAATTCTCTTCAGTGAAATAACTCAGAAACAGAAAGTCAGATACCACATATTCTCATTTACAAGTGGGCTCTACGTAGTGGAATAACAGGTATTGGAGATTTGCAAGAGTGGGAGAGTGGGTAGAGAGTGAGGGATGACAAATTATTTGGTGGGTACAATGTACACTTTTGGATGATGGGTACGCCAAAAGCTTACACTTCACTGCTATGCAATATATCCATATAACAAAACTGCAAGTGTGTCCCCTAAATCTATAAAAATATTTTTTAAATGTAAGTCATATCATGTCCACACCTCTACTCAAAATCATCCATGGCTTCTCATTACACTCAAAATACTAGCCAAAATTTTTACTGTGGCTTACTAGGTCCTAAATGTTCCTGTAACTCCCTCCCCACCTCATTCACTCTGTTCCATTGTCAATGGCCTCCTTGAACAGGCCAATAGACTCTCTTAGTTTCCTCATAAGTTGCTCTGAACTTGCTGTTTGTTTTTCTTTTCCTCAGATGTTATCAAATATTGTTTCTCCCTCATTTCCTTAAGATATTAACTCATTTCACTTTCTTAGTGACGCCTTCTCTGGCTACCTTTTCTGAACTATCTACGTTCTCTTCCCCCAACACTTCACATCTTCCATCCCTATTTCATGTTTCCCTCAACAGGTTTTTTTAAAATCTAATGTGTAATATAGTTAATTAGCTGATTTGTTTGTTTGTTTTACTTTATGTTTCCCCACCAGAATGTAAGTTCCATATGGAAAGAGATTTTTTTTTCCTACTTTATTCCGTCTTCAAACCAGTACCTAGAGCAGAACTTGGCCCATAGTAAGCACTCAAAAATATTTCTAGAATGAGGAAAGTATATATAAGTCTATACAATTAATATAATAGTTTTTCTCAATGATTTCATGTAAAAATGATTATTAATTTTATAATAATGGGATAAATAATACATGTTAGATTTTGAATGTGTCTAAGAGAGTTCTATGTTTAAAAAGTTTTAATCTTGTTAGGGAGGTACAACCTATATATATTTCTATATACATATATATTAGCATTAATGAATGCTATATTAGCATTTTTTCCATATTTTTCATTTTAAAGAATTATTATTATGAACAATTTCATTAAAATAAAGCTAAAGGAGCTTGGTAAGCCTCCATTTGTACTTCAAGATATGGGATGTGTTAAACACATACGCAGTGAGTGAAATTCTTATTTCAATATGACTATTTTTAAAATTCAGTATTTCCCAAACGTAAAAAAAATACCTCCCTGTCAAGAAAAAACAAGTAGGAGGGGTCTAACAAATAATCTAGGCTTTCAATTGACACCCCTCAAGGGTTATGACTTAAGAGAAAGAAAATGTTAAAATTAGTGTCACACAATTTGAAACCCAACCATAAATTATCTAAATCGGTGATAAATCAAGGTGATTTCCCCTAACATAATTGCTGATATAAGACAATTAAATATTTTCTTTAGGACATTTTCCTCCAGAGACACTAAAAATTTCAACCAGCAATAATGATAAAACAAACAACAAAATTACTGGGCATGATAGATAGGAGACAGGAACAAATGGCCTTCAAATAAGATTTGTGAACCAGAACCACAGATAATTTAGATTGTAGTGCTGAAATTGTCATGAATGTTTAAAGAAAATGGACGACAAGTTAGAAATATCCACCAGAGAATGGAGACGTATTTAAAAAAAAAAAAAAAAGAGCCAAAAAATAATGGGAAAAAATTTCCCCAATCTGATGAAAGGCATCAAATATAACTCCAAGAACATTAAAAACCCTATTCTGCATTTTTTGTCAATTTTAAAAAAACCAAGGATATAGAATTTACTCTTCTACATGAAATAACAAGAATCAAAAGAAAGATCAAAAAAGTAAAAAATATATGAAACAACAATTGGAAATTCACTTGACATAAGGCATTGCAAAACAGTGCAATGTACAATTCCCTGTTCTAGATGAAAGAAAACAAGTTAGGTGAGCCCTATGATCGCTCATACTTACTGCCTTGAGAATATTTCCAGGCTATGGTGTGAAACATGAACCCAAGTTCACGGGAATTGGAATTGAGAAGATGAAGCTGAAATATGGGAAGACTGAAATGGTTAAGAAAAAGAAGAGTAAATTAAACCAAAAGAAATCGATCAAATAAAATAATAAAAATCAGAACAGAGACCAATGGGACAGAAAATAGAAGAGAAATAATAGAGAAATATCAATAAAACCAAAAGCTGGATCTTTAAATTCAATAAAAGTGATAAAGCTCCTGCCAGACTGCTCATGAAAATAGAGGCAAGATAGAAATTACCAATATCAGGATATGTGACATCACTACAGGTTCTACAAGTGTAACAGGATAATAAATATTAGAAACAAGTTTTACATACCAATAAGCATATGCCATCAACACCTTAGATGAAATGGATAAATTTCTTGAAAAACACAAACTACCAAAGCTCACTTAAGAATAAACAGCTAAGAATAAATGGATATTGTCTAGTCTGTACCTCTTAATGAAAATGAATTTTAGTTTAAAAATTTTTGCACAAAGGAAACTACAGTCCTGTTGGCTTTACTGGTGAATTCTATCAAACATTTGAGGAGCAAATATCAATTCTACATATTTTTTGTACCAGAAAATTGAAAAGGAGGTGATATTTCTCATCTCATTCTATGAAACCAGCACTATTTTGGAATGCTGGAAAGACTAAATGTTTTCCCCATAAGATTAGGAGAAAGACAAAGATGTCTTCTTTTATCACATTATTCAACATTGTACTCGAGATTCTAGCAAGTGAAATATCATAAGAAAAAGAAAAAAAACAAAGTATAAAGAAAAATATAAAAATGTCTTCATCCATATATGTTATAATGATTCATGTAAAAATTCTAGTGTAAACTACAAAAATATCTAGTATTAATAATTGAATTGAACAAGCTTATGAGCTATAAGACCAGTATACAATGATTAAATGTATTTCTATTTATTTACTAAACAATAATCATAAATTGATATTAAAATTAACATTTATAATAGATAAAATTATTAAATACTGTGGAATGAATATAAAAAAGATGCAAACAATCTTTACAGTGAAACTACAAAACTTTGGTAGAGAAATTAGAGCTGTACATACAGAAGGAGATTCAAAACAATTCCAGTTTCCTCTGCTCATTGACATATTAATGATATTGAATTTTCCACCCCATGGACATGGTTTATATCTTTAATACAAGAGAATTATAACACTATAGTTAGTATAGTATTCTATATAGACAGACATAGCTGTATAATCTATGGATGTTTTTTTGGTTGTCTGTTTCATACTATTTAAAAAGTTAAAGAAAAAACAGCATAGAAATGTCAATTTCCTTCAGCCTGTACTAAATTAGCTATATCATGTAGCCATTACATTTCATGATGTTTTCCTATTTTCCATATATTATTTTGACTACACTTGAATCATATTTTTGTGGAAGGTCTCTTATCTGATTTTGTTCTAATGCTATACTGAGTGGTTTTAATCTGAAGTGTATTAGCAATACTATTGTAAGATAACTGGTTAAGTATCATTAACACACATACACATACATCATTCCAAAATTTTTCCAATTCATTCATTTTTTATAAACAATGTGCCATACTCTGTTCTAAGCACTAAACACATAGGAGTAAAGCAAAGAGACAAAACAAACAAACAAACAAAAACCTTATGAAGGAATGTCTTATATGACGACTCTCCAAATTCCAGAGCCCACATAATACAACAAATATTGTTGTTGTATTATCAATATCAATACATACATTTGATTTCGTCCTTCCTTATGGTAACAACAAAACAAATAACAGTTCTGTTATAATTAGCATAGTGAACTCATGTAAACAAATACCATGCTCATGCCTTTTATTGGTTTATTTTGGACGTAGTCTTAACTTGTGATTCATCCATTTTGCTCTTACCAGATACTTATTTCAGATTTATGTGTTACAGGTGTTGTGGCTGGGACATATATTTGAAACAGACAGATCCAGCCTCAGTATTCACATCACTTATGGTTTACAGTGAGATACAAATGACTAAACAGGCCATTACAGCAGAGTTTAATGAGTTCCCCCATGATGAGAGTGACAGGATGCTTTCAGACATGCTTGAGGGGTCTCAACTAAAACTTGAAATTCCTGAAAATCATTTTGGGAGAACTGATCTCCATAATTGGACATGAATAATTAATAGAAATGTTAAGAGAAGATGCAAGATCAGTCTAGGTAAAGAGAAGAGGCTATGAAAGGAACATGGTAATAAAGAACTTGTTTAATCTGGTACACTAAACCTTGCTCAATCATACTGGAGCTGAGTAGAAGAGATTTTTAGTTCTTAGAACTTAATTACACTATACAATTTTTTTAGCTGTTGAATAAATTCACTTGTATAATTTATTGGAACTAGTTTATTTTTCAATATTTATTAGTTAAATGTTAGAAAAACATAAATGCTAACCTACTGCAATAGGTAGACATGTGAGCAGATTTTTATCTACAACATGGCAATAGGATAGTTAAAAATGTTAAGGGCTTCTCACAGTATTAAAATATCAGCAACAGCATAAGAACTCCCAATATTTTTCCCATGGCTAGATTGCCATATCCTTAAACATTGATGAATATCTTATAACTACGTATTAATATATATATTCTTTCTGACTTTCTGAAATATATGAAATAACAGATCACAATAGGGACTCCATGAACATTCTAAAGGACTGAATAAGTTTATATCTCTATATCAACGTAATTGCTATGATAGTAACTGCCCAAATGTGATTCCACAGTACATGGTAGCAGGACAGCACACATGCTCATTTGGTCAGTCCACTTCTTTGAGAAGCAGTAGGAGCAACAAAATAATGGCTGAAATATTTAATGATGGATACTATTGATCTTTTCTAAAACATCTGAGGAACATTTGGTTCTTAGGTATATATTATCAAGTTCAACTAATATTTGGTTGTATTTGGTATGTATTATAGCAAGTAAAAATAAAAAGTAACTTTGAGAACAGAAAAGGCCTTCAACCTTATTTTTATTTTTAATTAATTTTACTTAAATTTTAAAATAAATTTTATTGTTTATATTTGAAGTTTATGAAATGACATTATGGAATACATATAGATGGTAAAATGGCTATTATATAAAAGCAAAATAACATATACATCATCTCATGCATTTTTATTAAAAATGATCAGCCACCCAAGTTATAGATCTAACAGTTAAGCAGCATTATATTTATATTCAAGAGAAACTGTCAAGATCTGCCCCTCAGAGATAGCTTTGCTTTTAAAAAAATCAGTATATATAAATAAATAAAACTATTTTTATCAAGTATCTAGAACTTTATAAGCAAACATGACAGAAAATGCTTTGGAGAATTTATGGAATATATATGATATGCAATTATAACATTACTACATTTTAATATTCTTCATGATTTTTATGAAGTTTAGAAAAATTTAAATATATCCTTTGAATTGTGAACACTGTGCTCTTATAAATATGCTAGTCTATACTGCAAAAGTAGGAAGGAAGGAAAGACAGAAGTAAGGTAGGGAAGGAGGAAGAAAGGGAGGGATGGAGAAATAGAAGCCCCTTCTGAGTCTTACGGTATTAATGTTAATACAAGAAATATTTTTAAAAGTGTCAGGATAATGTCTTGAAAAAGAGACTGGGATCTGGATCAGGCTGAGGAATATATATGCACACCCTAGTTGTGTCATTCATTTTTGACCTTGGATGATTCACATAATGGAAAAAAAAGAATAAAACTAATATTGAGCTTCCTCTATTGTCAGGAAATATTTCAGGCATTTCACTTACACATCTTTCACAGACATAAGAAATTTTATGTACACTCTGAGGGAGTTAAATGACTTTAATTATTAAAAACTCCAACTCTGCATCTAATTTCTTGCCATTTATCTGGTAGGGGAATGATGACACTAATGGAGGGCAATGTATTGTCTCCACGTCCCTCCCTTACCACATATGTTGGACTTTGTATTTTTTCCTATTGCAGCACTGTTAAATGTATGGTTGGGTCTTCTTTGCTATCCTCCCAAATTCTAGGTATTCTGTTATTTTGAACTATACAGAATTTGGAGAACTGTAATTCCATCAAACTGATAATGGAAAATATATGAATCACAAATTTAGTACTAGCACAAAGAAATTAAAACATGGTTTTATTGTAGCAGTAGATTTTCCTGATATAGATTTATGCATTGATCCAATGGCAAGATACAAAATTGCTGAAGAACTTACCAAAATTCAAACATTTCTATAAAAGTCATGCCTTGAGAGAGGCTGGTTTTTTCTTATTAGCAATTTCAATTCCTGGAAGGTAGAGAGATTTGTAATCTATTATTTCTAAACAACAAGGGATAAATTGGTTTGCAATGTGGCAGTCACAGGATCAAGGCACTTGAAATATTGTTCAGATTATTAGGTTAAAATCAACAGGAGGAAATATAACTAGAAATGAACAAAATGTTCTGGGCTTCAAGTTAAATATTTATATATACATTGGATGGAATGAGTATGGATTGACAATAGTTTTGTATGAAATTTAAGAGAATTTTAGCAGAAAAGAAGTAGAATATGATTAAAAAATATTTATCCAAGTACCCAAACACTACAGCAACACTAGTAACACAGTTATGAGTTTACAATTTACTGTTTCCACAGGGACAAAAATTTCAGTATATACACAGATGCCCCCTGAAATCTTAGAAACAAAATTTTCCATTAGAAAATCTCGCTCAACAAGCTATTTGTTGCAATTTTTTTCCTGATTATATGAATGTCAGCATGAGCTGAGGCTACAGTGAAAATGGTCAGATGAGATATATATATTTTTTCTCAGTAGAAAAGGAGAAGAAAAAAGTGAAAGAAAGGAGATGGAGTAAAATCAGAAGAAGGAGGAAGAAGCTGGTGAAGAATTCTTGAATGGAGAGGTCAATGGAAAGTCTGAGGAACTGAAGCAAGTAAAGCCGCAGGCACCGACCCCCAGGCTGTGGAAGGGTATTTGTGGTAGCCTGTTAGGAGCCAGGCCACACAGCAGGGGGTGAGCTGTGGGCCAGGGAGTGATGCTTCATCTGTATTTACAGCTGCTCCCCATAGCTTGCATCACCCCACATGTTCCATCTCCTGTCAGATCAGCAGCAACATTAGAATCTCATATGAGCACAAACCCTACTGTAAACTATGCATGCGAGGGATCTAGGTTGCTGCTTCTTATGAGAATCTAATGCCTGATGATCCGAGGTGGTGCTGAGGCAGTGATGCTAGTGCTGGTGAACAGCTGCAAATACAGATCATCATTAGCACAATAAATGTAATGTGCTTGAATCATCCTGAAACCATCACCCAACCCACGTCCCTGGAAAAATTGTCTTCCATGAAACTGGTCCCTGGTGCCAAAAAGGTTGGGGACCGCTGATAAAAGACTCTTAAAAATAGAGGCAGATATACTCAATTAAAAGCCCTTAGACTGGTGTCATGTAAATCCTTCTTTCACCCACTTCCAAATCTTCTGACCATTCCCCATTCAGAAATGTTGTGTGTTTTATACTGATAAACCTATTGTATTTGATAGTTAGGTTCATGTATTAAAGAACAGGGACTTTGTTCATTATAGTAGGAGTTTGACTCGGATAAGATTGTGTAAATGCAATTGCACTGGAAAGTGGAAACTGTCCAGAATTTGACGAAATATATGAAAACAAACTGTTTAGGCCAATCATGTCTAAATCACGTGAGGCTCCCCCAACAATTTATCTGTTATGAAGCAAATATTGTGGCAATTATTTTGCACTTAGGATCTTACTTGATCCTTATAAAAACTCTATGAATGAAAAATATTTATGCTCATTTTACACTTGAAGAGCCTAATGGACAGACTGCATATGTTCTTAATGGTAAAAAAAGCCAGTAGTGTAGGAATCTGGCATATAACCAATGTCTCTCTGGTTCCAAAGACCTTGTACTTTACCACCATGAAAATATACTTTGAATGCAACTAATCGTATATAGTGATATCATCAAGATCAAGGTTCAGAAGAACATTTTGTATTGGAAGATAAAACACATAAATATAGTCAGAATTTTGAAATTTAGAAAATCATATGATATTAAGGAAATCCAGAGGACTACAATTTTTTAACATTAAATATTTATGAATACATTATAACCATTCCAAATAGAGAAATAAATATCACATACATAAAAATAGAATTATTCTGTTTCATTATGAGGCTTAACTAGAGTTACTTGGTAGATAATTAAAATAGAAATATACATGATGTATTTTATAATCAGAAAATACAGATTTTTATTTTATTAGTAATAAAATATAAATTAAAAACAAGACGTTATACATATCAAATGAGTTTTTATGCTCAGTTTAGCAAATTGATTTTAATTTTTGGTATGGCATCAATCTCTATTTCTGAGAGGGTTGTATAATGACTTCTTTTATACAACAGTAGAAGGATTCTAAACTTGCTCATCAATTCTTTAAGGAACTTTCTTAGTATCCTTATGTCAAGAATCCTTAAATTGTTCATTCTTTTGAACATTAATCAGCAATCTTATGTCTAAGAATGTATTGTAAATTTTATTCTAAAATACAAAGATATGCCCAAAGTTTATATTTGTATTATATCATTATTTATAAAAGTGAAATAAAAAAGTGAAAGTACAAATAGTGGACTGGCTAAATATGTTGATATGACAAAATGCTAAGTGGCCAAATAATTACATCAAACTATTGCATAGTGTCAACCAACTGCTATGCATTTTTATGTATATTAACTCATTGAAATCTCACTTTTTAAAAAATAAAGTCACTATCACTGAATTTATTTTTTAGAAATAGAGGTTAAGTAATTAACTAAGGTCTTGAGCTGGAAATGGATGCCAAATCTATGATCCTTTCTCATTCTCCTCCCTCTCAAGCAATTCACAGACAAAATAATAAACTGACCACATCAGAGGCATAAAATTATTTTTTGCCTTAAACTCCACCCATGTCTTAAGGTCTTCAACAAAATGAATACCATAAAATATATATGATCCTGCATCTTAATGGGATCTCATAATCACTGAAGAATTTCTCTTAAATATAATGCAAGTTGGATCAAGTTGCAGTGAAGACATCAGAAACTGTCAAATGCATCAAAGAGACACCATGCTTCATTTCTAATAAATCCCACTCCTGAGGCACCAGTATGGAATTGTGGGGTATAAATAAAAGATGTTCTGACACAAGACTTCTGGCAACAATTAATTGGAAGAGAAATTACTTGGGGCCAGTGCGTGGTGCACAGCCAGAAATACACTCTTTGGAATCTCCTTTTAATAGCCACTGAAACTCAAAAGCATTGTAAAGCAGCTTATCCTGACAGCCTCGGGGATTCATCCATTTGGATATACAAAGTTGGAAAGTAAAAAAAAAAAAAAAACCAAGAAAGCAAAACAGTGAGACAGAGTTACTCAAAGCATTTTCCAGCAGTCACAGAAATAAAGCTGCTTAGAGGCAAAGAGAAAGCTATTAATAAATACTGACCCCTACCACAGTAGCTTCACTGTCCATATAAAGAAATATCAAGTAATAATACATCTTTTCTAGGATACTCACTTCTCTGATCTGAGACTCACTCCACAATCTGCTAATTTACTTTGGTATCAGCAACTCTCCAGTTCACAAACTAAAGAGAAAGTGATATGGGCACTTGAATAGGCAATAAAGCAATCCAAAGAGAATAGTCTATATCTTCTGTGAAGAAACAGTGGGAATGAAGAATTCTTTCTTAAAAGTATGAATTCCCAGAAAATATATAAAAATAATTTGAGGTTGATGGAAGTGTCCTGGAAAATAATCGAACAAAATAACACTTGGCGGGCAGATCGCTCAAGGTCAGGAGTTCAAAACCAGCCTGAGCAAGAGCGAGACCCTGTCTCTACTAAAAATAGAAATTAATTGGCCAACTAAAAATAAATATATGAAAAAAAAAATTAGCCGGGCATGGTGGCGCATGCCTGTAGCCCCAGCTGCTTGGGAGGCTGAGGCAGGAGGATCGCTTGAGCCCAGGAGTTTGAGGTTGCTGTGAGCTAGGCTGACACCATGGCACTGTAGCCGGGCAAGAGAGTGAGACTCTGTCTCAAAATAAATAAATAAATAAATAAAACAAAATAAAATAAAAATAACACTTGGTAGGCAGAGAACAGACATTTTTGATGATTGTAATGACAATACTAGCTAATGCTTTACAGTGACATTTCATGTTTACTGTGCCAAGCAGAGTTCTAATAGCTTTATATGGATAGCTGTTTTAGTCCTCCCAATCACTTTATCCTCCAAATATTACCTAATAATATCAAGTAATATTATTGCTCTCATTATAGATGATAAAACTGAAGCATAGGAAAGATGAGTTATTTGCTCAAACTGGCAGAGCTATAGACCCTTGTGTCAGAAGCAGGTGCTCATCTCCATGTCCCGCATTTAACCAGAGGGCATAGTATTCTTATCTTGCACCTCCCTCAAGATGCTGCCTTAACTGGTGCTGCTCATAGTCAGAGTTCTTGGAAGAATTTTTTTATATCTACTGCTTCCATTTTGGCTTTTCTTTGTACCACTCCAGGTTGTGGACAAGATCACTAAGAACCACTTTACTAAAGAATTCAATGAACATTTTCAGTGTTTTTCTTAATCGAACTGACAGAAATATAGGACTTAAAATGCGGATGGTGACCTTTTTTTTGAACACCACTTTCCCTTGATTTCCTGATACCACCGTCCTGCATCTCGGGCTGTTCCTTCACAGTGCCCTTTGTATTATTGTCTTATACTTTATTTTCACTTTAATTGCTGGTATTCCCCTTCACCCTGTGCTGAAGATAGTTTTCTTCTATTCAATTTTTCTCTTTGAGTGATACTACCAGATCTCAGGATGTCAACTAATATGTACATGATCATTATGACAACAAAATAACCAATACACTGCTTACGATATTTACTATTTTGTTTCCATTCTGAGGAGTTTCTCTTTTTTGAATATATTGAAAAACACTATATCTGTCTTAAATATTTGTTCATTATATATGAGAGTGATATATTATTAGATGGAAGTATTCTTATGTGTTAAGAAAAATTTTGCTCAAATTATATTTATGATCACCAGCAGTGCTGAAAATAAATTGTGTTAGGTAACATCTGAATCAGATTTTTTCCAGATGCCCATAATTTTCATAATGGAAATAAAATATAAACTTAAAGTAAGCTTTGAAATTTGAGCTAGTAATTTCAGTAATAACTCCTATTTTAACATTAAACACATAAATAAATAACTGTGAAATTAAATGCAATCCATCATTCTTTGAATTTGTTTGAATTTTTAAAGTTCAAATATAAACCTTTCATAAGATTTACATGTGACAGTATTGAGCAAATATCCCTAATGAGATGTTGTTATTGTATATTTTAAAAACAATTTGGAATACACACAAAAAAATTCTTCACCAGATTCCTTCTACAAACCAAAAATATATCCAATAATAATATCATCCTCCAAACCCAGCTAATTAAATCTTCGTATCTATGAAACAAAGCAGATAAATATTAGTCAAATTTGTAAAGTGAACATAAGAGAAATGTTGGAACATTTTCAGCATAAGAATTAAGCTTTTCATGAGACAGGATTGCAATAGAAATTTTATGAAGAGTTTTTTCTTTAAAGTTGATTAATGATATGATAAGTGCAAAATTATTGTGTCAGATGCTTTTTGATAGAATAATGAACAAAACAGATAAAAATTTATCCCCTCCTCTAACTTTTGTTTTGATGGGAAAACAGAGAAAAATAAATAAATAAGTACATATATAGATACATAAAATATCTATTATTATTCCAATAATTATTACAATATATGGTAAGTTAGTTGCAGATAAGTGTTACAAAAAAAATAAATCAGAAAAGAGGGTAGGGGTCACTCAGGCAGGGGAATTTATTTTTAAAATATGTAATAACAACATCTCACCAGGGATATTTGCTCAATATTGTCACATGCAAACCTGGTGAAAGGTTTATATGTTCATTTTTAAGTAACATGGTAAGGAAATTCCTAACTGTGCAGAGCAAGGAGGCTAGGATGACTACAGAAGAGATAGAGAGGAGTAGAGAAGTGGAACATGAGATCAGACAGGAAAGGAGGGCCAGACAATTTAGGTCCTTGTAGGACAATTTGAAGGTTCCTATTTCTAGAGATACAGGAAGCTTCTAGGTAGAAGGGGATTTAGCAAATGGACAAGCACAAAGTCACATTTAAACTGAATTGTTCTCTCTGCTGTTGGAGGCAAAAGCAGAGATGAAGTGATTAGTTAGAAGAATATGGCAGTAACCCAGGCTAGAGATGCTGGCACTGAGATGGTAGCGATAGGAGTGGTGAAAAGTGCTCAGATTTTAATTATACTTTGTCGGTAGGAGCAACAAGATTTTCTGAGGGATTAAGTTTGGATGTAAGAGAAAAAAGACATAAAGAAAAAAATGTAAGTTTTTTTTTTTTGGATTTTTTTTTTTTATCGTGGCCACTGGAAGAAGAGACTGATAATTAAAGCAGGGATGTGGGGGAGAAATATCAGGTGTTTGGGGAGATGCAGAATTTAAGATACCTTGGGATACATTAGGTATCATTAAGGCATTAAAGGAAACAAATCAAGGAACAGTTGGATACAAATGTATGGAGTCCATGGGGAAAATCTGTGCTGGAGAAAAAATATTTGAGCCTTTTCAGGTTATAGATTGTTTTTAAATGTATAAGATTAGGCAAGAATACTAAGGAAACGAAGATAGAGAAGAGACGAATTACAAAAGCCATACTCTGCTCTTCCCCCTTCCCCAGTGTGAATGTGAAGAACTGGGGAGGTGAGGAGGGAACTAACGGAGGATTCGATGTCGGAAAAGCCAGTGCACAGTTCCTGGAGTCGAAGTGAAGATGACGTTTCAGAGCAGGGAAGGATCAATATTATGACAGTCGCTAACTGGCCTAGAGGATCAGTTCTTTCATTTGCAATACAGGACATTGGAACATGATTCCATGGACTCTAATGATTCCTGGTCCTAACATTTTTATGGGGATTACCGTGTATAAAATTCAAAAGAAACAGAACGCTTTAACAAGATTATATTTTAATGGACATTTCCTTTTAGTGCTATAAATTTGTGGCTGAGAGAATGTTTGAGGCTGGAGAAATCCTGGAAATCATTATACGGTGTCTGAACTTATTATATTAGTGATGAAAGCAATAACACCCGGTCAGGTTTAGTGACTACAAAACATCTAAAAATTTGGGTCAGCCTGCAGACTCTCAGGGACAGATCGCATTTTCTGAAGTCAAGAAAATAGAAACGTTTCAGGAGTTGCTAATGAGATGATAGCATCATAAGGATTTTTTTCTAATGAAAATGGTACCAGAATGAACTTTGTAAGGACTTTAGAATTTGAATATGCACTTGCTTTCAATTTTAAATAGATCAGGATTTGGCCCTTCAATTTACTTCCTTTACTGGTATCATAATCTTTGTTTTGTCCCAGAGGAAAAATTAACGAATTGAAATGCCATGTTTTAACTTGACAACCAGACTTGAAATATGAAATATGCTTCCTCTTCAAATCACTTCCGGAGGTTAGACAATGACAGTCAACGACCTCTACCTCCACCTGCTTCAGTCACAGCTCTTCCTGAGCATCAGACATAATCTCCCATAAATTTTTTGTTGTTGTTGCTATTTTCAGTCAAAATTAAAAAGGGTTGTGTGGCTGAAGAACACCGTGGAGGGATGAGTAGTGCTGGGTGGTGCTGAGACCCTCGAGAGCGAGGCTTTGCTAAGTATCAGGATCCCCGCTGAGGATGTGAGCCACGATCCAGACAGGAAGGGAAGCACCAAACACTGTCACATAATATTTTGCAGATGGAAGAGGTAATATTAAAAAACAAACAAACAAAAAAGATTATATCATGGGGCATTTTCCTAAATTTTTGTATAAAGAAAGTTTAAAATAGTTACTTAAGCTTAAAAGTGCATCACTTACGAGAAGCTACACAGAGCTCAAAAACACTCCTCGTCCTCCTCCTTCTCGCTGAAGATGCACTCACTGCTAGAAACATTGGCATATGGTAGTCTTGACATCTGAAATGTCTGCTTAACACAAAAATTTATCAATATTTTAAGGCTTAATTTATATCCTTACTTTGCATTGAAGATCTGTGTCTCATTGCTATAAAAAATTCTCTTTCTTTTCTGTACTTTTCTAATCTAATTATCTCAACAATGCATGGTATCATTATTTATTATACATAGGTTCTGGGGGGCAAAGAGGCATGGTTTGTATTATATTTTTTATTGTTGCTGGATCAGTAACTTAAACAATGAACAAATGAATAAATTAACATATGTGAACCTAAAGTCACTGCATTTTATGTTAATTAACAGATTTTTCTCTCTAACTTAAGGAAAAAATTGAAAGACAAATTATTATACCCGTTGTGTTTCATTAATTGATTATAGAGTTATAAAACAAAAAGCCAATGTGTTTGAAATGTTACATACATGATCAAATGTTGCTCTTGTGCCACAGTAAATGAAAGTATCAATGTAATCTTAATTATGTATGAAAATAAAGCCTTTATGAGACTTTAAGGGATTTCTGTAAGTCAAAAATTGTAACAGTTCTTATTTTACTGTTTGATATTTATAAGTTCTATTTTCACTGCTTCCCTGATATTTTCTTATGTATATCTGAATGTAAATATATATCATTTAATAGTAAATGTCCTCATTATAGGCTGAAAATCAGAAAAAGTTCAAAGGAAATAATTATGTAAACATTTTTATAGTTCCCTATAGAATCACTTAGAAATAAAAAAGGATAGAGAGATTCAATTGTTGACTTTGATGAGAAACTAGGTGAAGGGTATATGAGATTTTTGTTTTTTCTTACATCTGCATGTGAATCTAATACAATAGTTTCTAAATAAAAAAACTTAATTAAAATATTTTCACATTTGTAATGGGCTGAATCGTGTCCTCCCCAAAATTCATATATTGAGGTCCTAAACCCCAATAATTCAGAAAGTTACTATATTTGCACATAGGGTCTTTAAAGATGTAATTAAGGTAAATGAGGCCATGTGGATGGGCCCTAATTCTATATGACTAGTGTCCTTATAAGAAAAGGAGATTAATATAGAGTTGCACAGAGG
>CAUYRT010042145.1:0-13807 GCA_963574885.1 Lepilemur ruficaudatus
TTTTTAATTTCTAGAAGCCCTTATTTCCTCATTCTTCCCTTTTAAAAGTATATGTTTTTTACATAATGAGTGCGATGTGCACCGTCTGGGGGATGGTCAGGCTTGAGGCTCTGACTGGAGGGGGGAGGGGGGCAAAGGCAACATACATAACCTTAACATTTGTACCCTCATAATATGCTGCAATAAAAAAATAAAAATAAAATAAAATAAAATAAAAGTATATAGATGTTTTTGTTTTATGAACCCCAAACTTTTACTCTATCAGAGAATGTCGATTATAGAAGAAATTTTTTTCTACTTCCTACATTGTTTCTATTTCTGTTGATTCCTTTTTCCCTCATATTTTTTTCATTTTTTTTGTTACAGATTTTTCTTTTTTATTTTATTCAATGTTTTTTTGAGACAGAGTCTCATTCTGTCACCCAGGCTAGAGTGCTGTGGCATCAGCCTAGCTCACAGCAACCTCAAATTCCTGGACTCAAGCGACCCTCCTGCCTCAGCCTCCTAAGCAGCACCAACATGCCCAACTAATTTTTCTATTTTTAGTAGAGACAGGGTCTTACTCTTGCTCAGGCTGGTCTCGAACTCCTGACCTCAAGTGATCCTCCTGCCTTGGCCTCCCAGAGTGCTAAGATTACAGGTGTAAGCCACCGCACCTAGCCCTAGGGACTTTTCTTAAATGACAGGAGACTATGCTTTCTGTCACCTTTGTATTTTCAGCACATAGTTAGGGACAATAAAAAGCTGAATGAATGAGTAGGTGGATGAACCAATAAACAGAATAAGAAACACTTAAAAATTATTAAGAATGAAAAAGATGCCTAAAGATGGGAGATGAACATCATTGTACCAATAAGATTATAGATCACTGTCTTCTTGAGCCAGTAATTCAGGACTATTGGGATTACCCCTGCCAATGAGTAGTCTCCAGCAAGATTACTGGATGGACAGACAGTCTTTTTAAGCAAACTTTAACAATTGGTGAATTCATTTAAATTTTTATTTAATTTTGTAACTCCCCTCCTGCCTGGAAGAGTTTATCATAGTCTATTCACCTTACCCACTGCAGCCTCCTCTTTACTTGTCAGTTTCTAAAACAAATTTTCCTCAGAGCTTGTAAATAGGTAAACCACACCTATTTCTTTGAAGCAATTAAGATCTAGTTTACAGAAAGAGCAGCAAAGGCAGTCCTAAATATAATGATTGAAATGACTTAATTAAGAAGAGGCCAGAAGGCTGAGGCAAAAATTACTTAATTGAAAACTTATTTCCCAATTTCGAATTGAAAGTTCTTATGTTCAAAGAAGGGAAACTCGAGGTCAACTGGCAACATGAAGCCTACTGTTTATAAGTACACCAGAGATTTTCTTGGTAGTATTTTAAAAGATTTGATATCTGTAGCCCCTAGTATGGTTATTTATGTTTTAATGATGAAAGTAAAACACGATTTATTATAAAAAATACATGAAAAAAGTACTCTAAAAAATCACTTATAATTCTCCTACACAAAGAAAATCGCCATCAAACTGTTAATATATATACCAGACCTTTTTCTCTAGAGATATTGCTTTTTCCTAACAAAATCTGGATCACGCTATACATACTGCTTAACTGTGATCATTTTTAGTTTGAGATTTCTCAGTTTAAATGCCCAGCAACACCACGTGTCTACTGACCCTTAGGTCTAAAGGCTAAAGAAACATGAGTTGAACTAGAATCAGAAAGAACCATTTCTTTTCTTAATTTTATCAATATCCACTGCAAAGTCTAAGACCACTATCCATAACCACATCATCTACAATTCAAAAATCAAAAGACTGGATTTAAATTTGCCTTAAAGTGTAACCAAAGAGCTCATTTTTTTTTTTGTTTCTTGAGATTTAATCATTCTTTCTTGCATCAAAAATAACAAAATTGTAGGGTGACATTAACACATGATCGTGAAACAAAAATGTGTTTCATTTCATTAGTCACAGGCTACATATCAACCAGCTGTCGAAGCTAAAAATATGCCTTAATTTAAAGTTTTGTAAAACACAAGCATTTAAGACTCATTTTGAAAGAAATGTGACTTCTTTCAGTTTCAACCCACTACAAGCTTTGGAGAAGAACAAACAAGCACATCTACACCAAAAGAAAAAAAGGTAATGGCAGGGGAATTCAAGCTAATTTATTGATCATCAACACCACATTGTTCACATCTTATCAATAAACATACATTAAGGATGACAATTTAATACCACCCCAGATATAAACAAAAATACATGGTCTCAAATTTTAAAAAAGGTCTGAAACAGAGCTCAAGATGCCAATATTAAAAGGTGTACATTTTGTCAGGGGAGGAGTAAGCCATGGAAAGCTGGGCAGTAATAAATATTGTCACAGCTTTCCTCGTTAGGTGTTACAGAAACTTTGCCAGGGTTGGAGTCTGCAGTGACATCATCTCAACTCTCAAACCTCAGCATCACACTCAGGGAGCATGATACAGCAAGCACAGAATAAGCCTGTAACAGCTATTCATCTCCTTTGGGACAAAAGCAACATGTATACTTTCATTTCTGGTTACGAGGTCCCATTACCCAGGAAGCATGCCTCAAGGTAAACTTTACCACCATAAAGTATTTAATTGGAAAACAGGTAATGGGATAAACTGAAATATAAGCATTCCACACGGATCTCAGGTGTACTTACAGCAAATTGGAAAGAGATGCAAAGAAATTTCCAGGTTCTTGAAATTCCTGGTCATTTAAAAAGAAAATATGCTTCACTTGATTCCAGAAGAGAATCTCAGACTCTTGCCACTACATCATGTTGCCAATCATCAATATTTCCCTATGATATTTACTTTATTGAAATAAGAACATTGGGGTCTGGGAGGAAACATCTGAAAGGGAAAGATCTCAAGTATTTTTCTGGCTTTTCATTTCCTCTTTTAGATATGTTCCAGTTAACATACAAAAAAGCCGTTGTCACCCAGAGGCACAGACAGTTTTTCTGTCCCTCATATAGCCTCACTGAATACAGATTTGGTGATTAAATCTTTAAACTAACAACTAAAAATTTAGTGCACTGTAAAAATATAATCTCACAGGTGAAATCTTTTGCTCATTCAATCACTATGGATTATGGTAACATCAATAATTTCTACATGTCAACATAATGGATACTAGGGAATTAATTTTTTTTTTTTTTTTTTTTTAAGACAGATTCTCACTTTGTTGCCCTGGCTAGAGTGCCGTGGCGTCAGCCTTCCTCACAGCAACCTCAAACTCCTGGGCTTAAGGGATCCTTCTGCCTCAGCCTCCCGAGTAGCTGGGACTACAGGCATGCGCCACCATGCCCGGCTAATTTTTCTGTACATTTTCAGTTTGCCAATTAGTTTCTTTCTATTTATAGTAGAGACGAGGTCTTGCTCTTGCTCAGGCTAGTTTTGAACTCCTGACCTTGAGTGATACACCCGCCTCGGCCTCCCAGAGTGCTAGGATTACAGGCGTGAGCCACCACGCCTGGCCTAGGGAATTAATTTTAAAGAATTATTTTGAACAGTCTTCAATTACATTTTTAGTAGATTGCAATATAATTATACCATATATTATAGCAATTTGAATCTGCTTGCTTTGATACTCAAGACTGGTAGTGCAATTTATTTTCTACTCCAATAAGGAGTTCCAAAAAGGAGAAAGGATGAAATGAGAAAGAAAAAGAAGAAAAGAGGAAGAAAAAGAAGAAAAAAGAAGAAAAGAAGAAAAAGAGAAGCAAAAAAAAATGGGAAACACTAATCATTTCTATTTATTCTATTAAACACAATATTTACTGTTAAAGTACCTGCTACTTTAAACAGAGCTCTAGAAATGGAAAGTAACTTTTAAAAAAAGTAATGCTCAGCTATGTAATGTCTATTCAGTCTTGTAACAACAAAGAATAATTAACGATCAGATAAAAACCTATGCAAGTAAGAGGAGTTGTGAAAAGAATATTGGGAAATCCTGAAACTAAGCTTCGTATCCTAGGGCTTACCGATGTCAAGTTACAATCTCTCTCAGCCTCAGTTCCTTTACCCATAAAATGAAGAGATCATAGATTCTTGTATTTTAAGTTCCCTTCCAAATCCATAATTCTTTCTACTGGTTAAATGGGAAAAGCAGGGATAAAGAAGAATGAGATAAAGAAAACTTTGACTGGCCAGGCGCGGTGGCTCACGCCTGTAATCCTAGCACTCTGGGAGGCCGAGGCGGGTGGATTGCCCAAGGTCAGGAGTTCGAAACCAGCCTGAGCAAGAGCGAGACCCCGTCTCTACTAATAATAGAAAGAAATTAATTGGCCAACTAAATATATATAGAAAAAATTAGCCGGGCATGGTGGCGCATGCCTGTAGTCCCAACTACCTGGGAGGCTGAGGCAGAAGGATTGCTTGAGCCCAGGAGTTTGAGGTTGCTGTGAGCTAGGCTGACGCCATGGCACTCTAGCCCAGGCAACAAAGTGAGACTCTGTCTCAAAAAAAAAAAAAAAGAATTTATATACAAATATCTCAATTGCAACATTATAAAAATTATATAGAATGACTATCTAGAAAAATTAGAAATAAAATAAACCTATATGCTGAATATAAGTATTAAATCAGTTGTAGTGTAGCCATTTAAAAGTTATGTTTTCTTTAATGGTTTGAGAAAGTGTTGATATTAATTTTTTTAAAAGTAAGAGAAAAAAACTGTAGATATAGTATTATCTTAAGCATGTATGTGTGAGTGTATACTCCTTTTGGCCAATATCCTCTACAAGAGGCTAATGGTAGAATGTCAGGCATTGTTGCCTACCCACTAAGCATGTCTTCCCTCTCTCTTAAGCAAAAAAGCTCCTTTTGACTAGAACCTCTGAAAATGCAACACTGATTTCTACCTCAGGGCCTTTGCACTGATTTTTCTTGCTTCTTGGAATGCTCTCTCACTTCATTTAGGACTCAGTTCAAATGTCACCTCTATAGGGAGGCCATGCCTGACCACTGTATCTAAAAATGCCAATAAACCCTCCAATCTGGCCCCTTACCCAATCTGACATTATATTATTTATGTTTATTTTTGTTGTGGTTGTTTTCTTGATCTTCAGCAACAGAATGTCAGCTCCATAAGGACAGAGACTTTGTCTTTTCTGCTGTACCTATATCTGCAGCACCTAGAACATACTAGTTGCTCAATAAATATTAGTGAATGAATGAATACATTTGTAGAAAAAATAGTAAGGAAATGCACCAAAAATGATAACTGTGGCGATCATTGGATGGAGGAGTTAGACGTGATCTGTATTTTATTAATACTTCTCTGTATTTCCTAAAACTTTATACAAAGAATGTGCATTATAATTATAATTAGAAAAATAAATGCTATTAAAATTGTAGAAGAAAGAGTAGTAAATGCTATTAAAATGGTAAAGATTGTTACTTGGTGATTAACATAAAGAAAATAGTCAGCACTCTGGGAGGTCCAGGGGGGCGGATCGCTCAAGGTCAGGAGTTCAAAACCAGCCTGAGCAAGAGCGAGACCCCATCTCTACTAAAAAAAAAAATAGAAAGAAATTAATTGGCCAACTAAAAACATATAGAAAAAATTAGCTGGGCATGGTGGCGCATGCCTGTAGTCCCAGCTACTCGGGGAGGCTGAGGCAGAAGGATCGCTT
The DNA here is from genome assembly GCA_963574885.1 of Lepilemur ruficaudatus. Classification (NCBI taxonomy): domain Eukaryota; kingdom Metazoa; phylum Chordata; class Mammalia; order Primates; family Lepilemuridae; genus Lepilemur; species Lepilemur ruficaudatus. The sequence goes on from CAUYRT010042145.1 coordinate 5,671, forward strand.
GAGCCCAGGAGTTGGAGGTTGCTGTGAGCTAGGCTGACGCCACAGCACTCTAGCCCAGGCAACAGAGTGAGACTCTGTCTCAAAAAAAAAAAAAGAAAGAAAATAGTAATAGAATTTCAGTTGGTTTTTCTTGAAATTTTATTTATCCATGCACAGCGTATTGCTAATAAGTCCGAACTTTTTATAAGAAATTTACAAATTTACAACTGTGTTTCAAATATATTTTTCACTGATTGGTTGCCCAGATACAAATATTTTACATATTGTAGACATGTCTTTTATCATTACCAATATTGATATCTGCTAAATTTCAGAAAAATTCAGAAGACGATGTTCCCACCTGTATTAGACACATGCACACATATGTAATGGTAAAACATACTGAGAGATGACTGAAATGTATATTTTTCTAGATTACTATTTGAATTTCTAATAATGATATTTTAGAAGTTAGCCTCTCAGTGGAGATTAATGCAATACACTGAATTATGGGCAGAAGTTTGTCTGAGTTGTGTATTATATACATACTTATAATATTGTAAACTAGGATGCAAGGAAGGAGATTATTTTCCTACCAGTTTCAACCAAACCTTATGGATCATGGCTTTTCCATTGTTGCATTGGGTTGGGGATTCTATCATCTACATGATTGAATAAATTGCACTTATATTACACTGACTATGTGCCACTCACTTATATAAGTGCTTTACAAGTATTAAATTTAATTTTCATGACAACTCTATGAAATAAGTATCATTATTACGGCAATTTTACAAAGGAGTAAGCTGAAACACTGAGAGCCATTAGATAAAGACATCAGGATTCAAAGCCAGGTGACCTACTCCCAGAGTTTGTAGCCAGTAACAACATACTGCCTGACTTGAAGAAAAAAAAATCAGATGGTTATATAGTCTGATCTCTTGAAAACTAAGAAGCAGTCTTTTTTTTTTTTTTTTTTTTGAGACAGAGTCTTGCTCTGTTGCCCGGGCTAGAGTGAGTGCCGTGGAGTCAGCCTAGCTCACAGCAACCTCCAACTCCTGGGCTGAAGCGATCCTTCTGCCTCAGCCTCCCAAGTAGCTGGGTCTACAGGCATGTGCCACCACGTCCGGCTAATTTTTCCTATATATTTTTAGTTGGCCAATTAATTTCTTTCTATTTTTAGTAGAGACGGGGGTCTCGCTCTTGCTCAGGTTGGTCTCGAACTCCTGACCTTGAGCGATCCGCCCGCCTCGGCCTCCCAGAGTGCTAGGATTACAGGCGTGAGCCACCGCGTGCGGCCTAAGAAGCAGTCTTAAAAGAAGTTTGGGAAGACTCAAAAACAAAAACAAAAACATAACCTTGAGTATATGACGCAAATTGTGCAAATCAGGATTTTATACAGACCTAGATTTCAAAGGCAGGATAAGTGGATTTGGTACAGAGTGAATTTTTTTCCTGGAACAATTCAGGGACAGGAAAGCAGAGTCTGTACACAAGGGTAACACATCAGTGAGCTTTATTTCTTCTTTCTATTTTGAGTCATGGGAGGGAAAAGATACGGATAGTTAAGCTAATGGGGCATAGAAAAAAACAAGTAATTCAAGAATTTTCTGCGACTGGTAGAAACTATTACAGATAAAGTACTTTGGTGAACAATATCCAAAGCATCATCAGTGAAAGGAAGAAGGAATAGCAATGTTAGGTTAAGATGTGCTTAATGGGTCGGGCGTGGTGGCTCACGCCTGTAATCCTAGCACTCTGGGAGGCCGAGGCGGGCGGATCGCTCAAGGTCAGGAGTTCAAAACCAGCCTGAGCAAGAGCGAGACCCCATCTCTACTAAAAATAGAAAGAAATTAATTGGCCAGCTAAAAATATATATTAAAAGAAAAATTAGCCGGGCATGGTGGCGCGTGCCTGTAGTCCCAGCTACTCGAGAGGCTGAGGCAGAAGGATCCCTTGAACCCAGGAGTTTGAGGTTGCTGCGAGCTAGGCTGACACCAGGGCACTCTAGCCAGTGCAACAGAGTGAGACTTTGTCTCAAAAAAAAAAAAAAAAAAAAGATGTGCTTGATGATATCTGAGGTTTAATGAAGAAGATATTAAATTGTACTTAGGTGTTTGTGTTTCTTTAAATCTTGACATAAATTGCATATTGCCTCTTTCTAAATAGAGATTAAATCATTATTCACAACATTTTATTATAATAAAGGGTTTATTTTAGAGAGAAATCAAAATTATGGGGAAAATCATATATATTCTCTGACCCAGTTGTCTACAATTATAAGGAGACAAGCCATCTGGCCCCCAAAGGCATAACCCCATCATCATTTGAGTGACCTGAATGTCAGGTATAGTTCTTAGGAGTAAAGAGAGCTTTCGAATGTCTTTAGCTGTGAATCAAAATGTATAAAGTGAATAAACAGCACAGAGTCTAAATGAGATTCCTGTTATTATAGGTATGTGCTGGTTTTAAGACACAGGAATATGCTAAAAGAAGGAATTGAAAGGGTTCAGTACTGTCAGGTAACGGAAGAGAGAAACTGACTACAGGATTTACCAGGATGCCTGGTTAAGTCTGAATTTCAAATAAACAACAAATAATTTTTTAGTGTATGTCCTATAACTGTTCAGGATATTATATTAAAAAATCATTTCTTATTTATCTGAAATTCAGACTTAACCAGGCATCCTGTGTTATTATCTGGCAATCTTACTTCCTATATTTGTGGAAATTCCAAGTTTATAAGGCTCATTTCAGATTCTCAGTGTCCTTTGCAGCTAGGCTGCAAGCATGTTAACGTTGGCTTTGCTTTCAGGAGACTTATATTAGGCAGTGAGGATGATGAATAAACCAGGCTCTGCATGGAGCTTCCGTTTGTGCTGACACAGGTGATGAAAGGAGGGGTCCAGCTTTTTTGGTTGTTGGCAGCAGTGCAGGGCAGTGGACTTTTTATAGTGAGGTTCAGGGCCACCACATATATACAAGTCTAGAGAGTGCCACTTACATAAACTATGATATTTTTTCTATTAGCTCGTTCTATGGCCTGCTTTGGAGCATTGTTTCTGGCAGCTTAGCCTTGATTATCCAGTCCTCCCACCAATTTTGTAAAAGACTCAATATCCTTTAATAAACTTCTCTGCTCAATCTCCCAGAGTCGGTTTCTGTTGCTTTCCACTAAGAGCCCTGACTGATAGATAGTATGTATCAGGAGCCTTAAAAATGTGCAAATCCTTTGAGTCCTCATTTTTAGACACTTAAGTGTGCATTCTATAGTGTGGACAAAATTTTGTACGCAATGATGTTCATCTAAGTGTTATTTAGAAAACTGAAAGATTGGAAACTATTTAAGCCTCTAACATTAGGAGAATGGTTGAGTCAATTATGGTGCATCTAGATATCAAGACTCTGTGTAGTCATTAAGCAGAATCATTAGAAAAGTATTTAAGGACATGAGAAAATGTTATAATACTAAGTGACAAAAATCAAGATAAAAATTTATGTGTAGTATGATCTCTAGTTTGTAAAAAAAAAAAAAGGCAGAAAAAACATCTGGAAGAAAGTATACCATAATAGGCTTGTTCTGGGTCATGAACTTATTGTTTTCCCTGCTGTTTTTCATACTTTTCAATTTGTTACACAATGAATAAGAATTACTCTTATAGTAATAAAAAGAAGCCTCTTCTCAATTTCTATTGGATGACCTATACCCCACTAGCCAGACACATTTCCATTGTGCAAACACACTGGTTGATTTCTGTAGGGTTGGGGTTTCCAGAAGCATGGGGTTTAGAGTGATATCTCAAACTAAGCCTGAGGGCAGAACAGCAAAAGAGCTCTCTGCTCCTTTCCGTATCAGTTACAAAAGAGTTTCTGGAGAAATGCCCCAATACCCTTGGGGCAATCTCACTCTTGTTGATTCTGAATTTTTGGTTTTTGCTTGCTGAAGAGCCTCTCAATTCCCTTCTGGCATCCCTTTTGTGACTCCCTCCTGTATAATAAGGTGGCAAAATCTGGCCAGGCTGATGTAAATATTATAACCTGGTTAACAGCTTCAGCACGATGATAAAAAGGCCCATTTCTCAGAGATAAGAGAGCCTGAGCTGGGGAATAGGAGGATAGGCTGAGGAAAGGAGTCATATGGAAAGCAGGAAGGTGTATCTTTATAGGAGTGTCCATTTTACTACACGATAAGTAATTTTAAGTGGTATTTTTATATTAAAACAAACTTGGATATATTACGGAGTAGAAAGCAAGCTTTGAAGGGGGGAGCAGGGGAAAGAGGGGTAAAAAAACCCTACCTAACAGGTACAATGAACACTATTTGGGTGATAGGCACACTAATAGCCCTGACTTAAGCATTATAAAAGGTATCCAGTTAACAAAAACGTTTGTACCCCGTTAATATTTTGAAATTTAAAAGACCTAAAAAAGAAACAAACTATATTATATAAGGTAAAAAAACAAAAAGAAAGCAAACTTTGCGTGGATTTTTAAAGTAAAACCCAAGAGTTCAATGAAATTGTATGCTTACAGTATTCATATGCCTTTGCTTTGGGATACTTTTGTGGAAAAATGTGGGAACTGCAGAAGGGTGGGCATACCTTTGATTCTCCATTAGGTAGGCATTTGATTTCTCCCAGTATCTGAACAATTAGGTTCTTCATAGAACATCTCTGTCTGACTGCTTAGGGAGCCCCTGCAGGGGTGGTTAACTGAGAATAAGGCCCATTTTATTTAACAACTCAAGATTTATTCAACACGACTAAGTAAATAGGCAGTAATGATTTCTTTTTTTTCCCTCAAATCTTGTGTAATGAGTTTTTCTCTTTTGCCTACTTGGTTTGTGTCTTGGAGTTTTTGTGCAAGTTTGTGTAATGTGTTTCTGTTTAACTTTATTTGATGATACCAGAAATCAAGTGTCATCAGAAGGATCTTTCTTATGAAGGCTTTCCAGATACAGCCTATAATTGCAGAGTTAGACCTAAATTCCAGCTTGTAGGTTCCTCTTGCAGAATCTCTTAAACAAGCTTTTGTCCTTTTGTAATATTTTCTTCCAAAGCCTAACGTGACCTCTCTTCTCCAGAGTGATTGCAGGGTATTTCTGACAGAAATGTGAAACATTCTGAGATTCTAGAAAAAGAGATGGGTCATGTGACACTCTAACAGAACACAGAGATCCATATATTCATCCATTATTTCCACATTTATTAAGTGCCCACTACATACTAGGCACTGTCCTAGACGCTTGGGATTCAATGATGAGCCAAACCTGACACCATCCTGGCCCTCAACAAGCTCTTATCCAGTACAAGAGATAGGTCTTAATTATGTATCTGCACCCTTTGCCATGCAACTTTGTAGCACATCCCATCTAGCAGACTAGGTAGAGTATATTTTCCCATTCCCATGGACTTTGGACTTGGTCATGTGACCTATTTTAACCAATGGAATATGGGCCGAAGTGATAGTGATCAGTTCCAGCAGAGGTTTTAAGAGGTGTCTTGTATGCCTCCTAAACACTGAAAGACAAGCGTGACTCAGGGAGCTACTCCCCTTTTGGCGTGGGTCCTGGAATGAGAGATATGTGGAGCAGACCTGAACCTGAGGCTAAAAAGCCAGGCTAGCTGAGTCTTACAGATCCACAGCCAACCTACAGAAAGAACCATAAGCAAGAGATAAAGGGTTGTTGTATCTGGGATTTGGCAGGTTGTTTGTTTTGGGGCTCAGAAAATAATACCCCAAAATGGAGGCCTCAGAAGCAAAAATTTTTCTCTGACCTTCTCCTGCCCTCTTGTCTGTCAGTCCCATTCACCCCTGAGGCTAACCCTAGAAACTAGAATTCCCTCTCTCCCAAGGCGGATCTTAGAAACCACAACCCTTTTTCCCCAAAGCCAGCCAGAAAACCTAAAAATATTATTCTAACTTTCCTTCCACCCTATCTGTGTAAAAACTGACCAGAAAAAAAAATTATTTGACCTACTTTGTTTGACTGTAGGCCATAAGACCCCCATTCCAGAGAGGGTCCTGCCCCATCCCCAGAAGGAAGGAATGCTGCTCAGGGAGGCCACTAAGAATCTAGACAGACAGGCCTTGCTGGCTTTCCCCACTCAGCCTATTAGCATTAGATCACACACTTTTTGTACAATCACATATCCATATTTTGCCCAATCACATTTCTGTCCATACTTTGTTGAACCTAACCACAAAAATGTACAATTTCTCCTGTGTCTTTGGGTCTCCATTCTTAAGGCTCTCATGTATACACGTTAAATTTGTATGCCTTTTCTCCAATTTATCTGCCTCTTGCGAGTTGATTTTTCAGCAAACCTTCAGAATAACATTTGTTACTGCAGCAAAAGCTAAGAGTCTATCTATTTACAAATATTTACTGAGTATCTACTATATGCCAGCTACCGGGCTAGGAGCTGGGATTCAATGGTTAGCAAAAACCGACACTGTTTTCTCATGAAAATCACAGACTACCTCTTACTTTGTTTGGCTGACATATTTTTTTCTCACTATTTATCTTTTTTTCCTACTTAAAGTGGGACCAGCACGATGTACTAAGAACATGCCTGATAGCTCAATGTTATTTTGTCTGGTCTTCAGTTTCCACATCATGACAACCCCCCATTTTTTAGCTTCTTCTGGGTTCCCAAGAATGGAAGTGTTATTATCACATTTTCATTTCCAATGGCATGGAAAAATGTCGCTGTTGGGAAATGAAGGGTTTCCTTACCAGTGTCCAGTAGCTAAAAGATATCGGAAACTACCTGTATTTTAAAATTCTGTCTTGACTTATAAAAAAACTTTCTAGTAACTTAGTGATTTTTAAGCTGTTTCATAAATGCAAATAGAGTATGCCTGGTGACCTGATCATTATCGATCTGAAAGTTCAATCTAGTCACAAGCACTCAAAGTAGAGGCCTCCCCACTTTTGTTCTATGAGGAGGAGAGGTCCATCACTCCCCAAAGCTTTGAAGGGGAGGCAGGACTGATAGGGTATCTGTTTTGCTCTTATTCATTCCAAAGTTACTGCAAAGAATACCAAAAGTGTTATTTGAATCATCTTATTTAATCCACCCAACACTCCTATTTAAGTCTTCACTAAAAATATTACTGAGCACCTACTATGTGCCAGCACTATTCCAGATTCCTGGGATATATCATTAAACAAAATAGATACAGATCTCTGCCCTTGTAGAGGAAGACAGAAAAGAAATTATTAAAAATGTTAAATAAATTAAGTATTTTAAAATACCGTAAGAACTATGTAAAACGAAAAAAAAGTATGATTAAGTACTATTAGACTCTTTGGAAATAGGGCATTGTTATCAGAATTGGGTTCAAATCTCAACTGGGCAACCTAATGACTAGGTGCTCTTGGGCAAGTTATTTAACTTCTCTGAGCCTTAGTTTCCTCATCTATAAATCCAGGGGAAAACCTCTCTTGAGAGATTGTTGTGAGGACTGGGATAACGCAGGTCAATGCCTGACTCAGGGTAACTGCTCAATGACTGGTAACTGCCTTTGCAATGAACTCATACATATTGCCTGTGTTTACAGGGATATAAGGGGCAGGGCCAGGATTTGCAATGACATTTTTTTCTAAACTTTTAAATTTAGAAACAATTTCAAAATCCCAGAAAAGTTTCAAGAATAAGAATGGTAAAAAGAACCCCATATGTTTTCTGCACAGATTCACCCATTATTACCAGTATAGCTCATTTGCGCATGCTCTCTCCCTCTCTCCTGTATACATATTCATATTTTTTTCTGAACCATTTGAGTCAGTTACATAATTTATGACCCCTAAATACTTCAGTGTATTTTTTTTTTTTTTGAGACATAGTCTCACTTTGTTGCCCGGGCTAGAGTGCCGTGGCGTCAGCCTAGCTCACAGCAACTTCAAACTCCTGGGCTCAAGCAATCCTACTGCCTCAGCCTCCCGAGTAGCTGGGACTACAGGCATGCGCCACCATGCCCGGCTAATTTTCTCTCTATATATTTAGTTGGCCAATTAATTTCTTTCTATTATTAGTAGAGACGGGGGTCTCGCTCTTGCTCAGGCTGGTTTCGAACTCCTGACCTTGAGCAATCCACCCGCCTCAGCCTCCCAGAGTGCTAGGATTACAGGCGTGAGCCACCGCGCCCGGCC
>CAUYRT010042146.1:0-35442 GCA_963574885.1 Lepilemur ruficaudatus
CACAGGCACACACACCCATACACACCCTCATCATAGTACTTAAAACAATTTGAGAGTACTAAGACTAAATTTTATACATAGACTCAACTCACTTGTAAAGTGAAAGTCTGTCAATAGTGTATAATTAAGGGCCTAGCGCGATGGCTCACGCCTGTAATCCTAGCACTTGAGGAGGCCGAGGGGGGCGGATGGCTCTAGGTCAGGAGTTCGAAACCAGCCTGAGCAAGAGCGAGACCCCATCTCTACTAAAAATAGAAAGAAATTAATTGACCAACTAAAAATATATAGAAAAAATTAGCCAGGCATGGTGGCGCATGCCTGTAGTCCCAGCTACTCAGAGGCTGAGGCAGGAGGATCGCTTGAGCCCAGGAGTTTGAGGTTGCTGTGAGCCAGGCTGACGCCACGGCACTCTAGCCCGGGCAACAGAGTGAGACTCTGTCTCAAAAAAAAAAACAACAACAAAACAAACAAACAAACAAACAAAAAAATGGTGTATAATTAAGACCAGGAAGCATTAATAATACATATAGAAGGACATTAGTAAGGCTAATGTCTTAAACTTTACCTTAAAGAAATGTCAGTTATTCATATTTGTAAATCCGATTAAAACAGCAATACCTCTCATAAGAAAAAAAGTTCTAGAGATTAAGAATCAAAATTCAATGAAAAAACTTTAAAATACCTGTCTCCATCTAGGGCAGATTCAATATTTAAAAAATTAGAAAGATTATAGTAAGCCTAAACCATATAATCAATAAGAAAAATGATTTTAGATTTTAAAATTTGGTAAAATCAAATGCACCATCTTTTCAAATGTGTAGGGAGCATTGATTGTGTCTAAGACAACAAGAAAAATTTTTAAAGTTTCAAGCAAAATAAAATAATATAAAGAACTTTCTATAATCATAATGGAATAAAACTAGAATCCAATTTTTATTTAAACCTTCCAACTATGAACTATAAGAAAAATGCCATTAAATAACTTTTGGATCTAATCTTAATTATATCTTAAAAATAATAAGTGATAATTGATACAATTCCACATACGTAGGCTACATCTAAAGTAGGTATGTATGTGTAAAATTATGTAGCGTATAAAAAAAGAAAAATAATAAACTTAACTTCCACTCAAAAGTCTAGGGGAAAAAAACCAAAAATTAAATTAAAAAATAAGCAGAGTAGAATTAATAAGGACAAAAGCAAGGAGTAATCAGAAAGCTAAAAAACGTAGTGAAATTAATTCATAAATCCAAAAGATGGATTTTGAAATAAATCAACAAAATAGACAAAAAAATACTATTTAATCAAGAAAAAAGTTCAAAAAAAATCAGATATACCTAAGGAAAATAATCATCAAAACAGAGGAAATATTAAAAATCATAAGCATGTAGGTGACAAAAAATGTATTCAAACAAATATGGAAATATTAATCAAATTAGTTTGAAAAGAATAACACATTCTAAATCTAACTCTATAGAGACAGAAAATTACCTTATAAGAAGTCACACAGTCACAGTCCTAGGTCCAAATGATTTCAAAGGGGAATTCTACAAACCTTTGATGATCATACAACTCCAGTGAAACCATTACAATTATTTGCCATTATTAGGTCTTTAAAAAATAAATAAGTAAATAAAGGAAAGATGCAAAATAATTTTGTCAAGTGGGTATAATAATAATATACTCCCAAATCTGAAAAAAATGCACCAGAGAAAGAAAACTAAAAATCTCACTTATGAACATTTTGCAAATTCTTAATATCCAACAGCTCATTAAACATTTTAATCATTATGACAAAGTAGGATTCCTTCCAGAAATGCATGAGTAGTTCAATATTAGGAAATCTATTATTAATAGATTGAAGAAACACAGTTCTATTTAATTTTCACAGATACAGAAAATGCTTTTTGAAAAATGTTAATACCTACTTATGCTAAAAACTCTTAAGGTAGAATCACTGACATATTTTATTGATTAAGAAAATGAGTAGGATGTGAGGGCATTTGTAAAGGCAGATTCAACGGACCTTGGCGACTCACTGGATTTTGAGGATAAGAGCGTGGGAAGAATTTAAGATGATTCCAAATTGTCTAGCTTGGATGTTTGTATTCTGGCAAAAAGGAACATAGAGGAATGTAGAGGAATGGATTTGCAAAAAAAGATTATGAGTTTGGTTTTGGTTTTCTTGAGTCAAAGAATCAGGGTAATATTGAAATATTTATGTCCACAATCAGTGAGGAAATGAGAATTTGGGGATATAGACCTATGGAAAGACATGGCTCTGGAGACATAAATTCTATCATAAGTTTAGCAGTGAGAGGTGATTTTATGTTTTTGTACAATTACTGTAGTACATATATGAAAAATAATATTGGATCCATTTTTTTGGATGTGATAATATTCCACATACTCTCTTCTCTCTTGTAAACATTAGCTTCCCTTATGTTTAATGTAAATGCTATTCAAAAATATAAAACATTACTGTAGCTCTTATTTGATAGCTGTTAGAGTGCTATTTATATTTAAAGATTTTTACAGGCCTTAATTGGAATAATATTAGATACTAAGAATCTCTTACTCCTTGTAAAAGGGAGTCATCCAGAGATATGTTAAAAATAACAATCTGGTGTTTATAACTGTTATGGCTCATTTTAGAAAGGTCTATTTTAATTCAAATGCGTCTTCACTGCAGAAAGGAGAGATATCTATTTTCAAGAGACTCCTTTGAGCCAGGAACTTAGAATTTCTTATTTAATTTTGAGGCAGACTAGGGTTTGAACCCAAACCAATCTGACTCTCCTCCTGTGTCTCTATAGGAGAATATTTTCTCTGGATTCTTTTGCAATTAACCCAAATACAAATAGGTGGATCATATAATAGACATTTCTTTGGAATTATGGTTGGCAAGAATGATGATATTAATGATTACCATTTATTGAAGGCCTTCAACCGTTAGGGACTGTAAGAGTTCTAGGAGGTCTATTATTTTCTATGACTTTTAACACTTAGGGAAAAGCCAATGAGATATTGATATAGTGTCATTTTACTGGAAGAAATCAGACTCAGGATTATTAAGTAATGTGCAAAAATGCTTATTTAAACCTGGCACAAAATTGGTTTTGGATAATGAATAAATGAATGATGAGTGCCAGCGGCAGAATTTGAGCATGGTTCTTTTTGAATGAAAAATGTGTGCTCTTTCACTTGCCAGTCTGGTTGGTGGGTTTTCAGATTAACTCCATCTGCCATCTGCCTGCCTTTGACCACCATGAGAAAACATGCCCCTACCTGGTATATAACAGTTTTATTTTCCAAAGATGGCAATCATGTTTCCTCCCATCCCACACACTCTACTAGAAACCTACTGTAATAGGTGCCTATCAAGATGTATAGTCTAAATTGACTATAAATGTGGGGATTTATTGCTGGTTTCCCTATTCTGTTCCATTGATCTATGTGACTGTTTTTATACCAGTATCATACCATTTTGGATACTATAGCTTTGTAGTGTAATTTGAAGTCAGGTAATGTGATTCCTCCAGCTTTGTTCTTTTTGCTCAGGAGGGCTTTGGCTATTCTGGGTCTTTTGAGATTTCATATGAATTTTAGGATGATATTTTCTATTTCTGTGAAAAAATACCATTGGTATTTTGATAGAGATTGCATAGAATCTGTAGATTACTTTGGTTAGTATGGACATTTTAACAATATGGATTCTTCCGCTCCATGAACATGAAATATATTTCCAATTTTGTATCCTCTTCAATTTCTTTCATCAATGTCTTATAGTTTTCATTGTAGATACCTTTAACTTCTTTGATTACATTTGTTTGTAAGTATTTTATTTTATTTTTTTGTACATATTATAAATGGGCTTACCTTCTTGGTTCTTTTATTTTTAGATTGTTTGCTGTTGGCATACAGAAATGCTACTGATGTTGGTACAGTGATTTGGATCCTGCATCTTTCCTGAATTTGTTAATTAATTCTAATCGTTCGTTTTGGGGCAGTCTTTAGGTTTTTCTAAATATAAGATAATATTATCTGCAAGGATAATATTACTTCTTCTTTTCCAGTTTGGCTATGCTGTATGTTTCCTCTTGTCTAGTTGCTCTGGCTAGGACTTCTGGTACCATGCTGAATAAAAGTGGTGAAAGTGGGCAACCTTGTCTTGTTCCAGATCTTAAAGACCTTTAGTTTTCCTATTCAGTATGATACCAGATGTGGGTTTGTCATATGTGACTTTTATCCTGTTGGGATATGTTCCTTCTGTACCCAGTCTTTTGAGAGTTTCTATCATGAAGGGATAGAGAATTTATCAATTTGTTTTGGCATCTATTAAAATGATCATATGGTTTTTGTCTTTTGTTCTGTTGATGTGATGCAAATTACTTATTTGCATCTGTTGAACCACTCTTGCATCCTTGGGACGAATCCCACTTAATCATGATAAATGATTGTTTCAATGTGTTGTTGAATTCAGTTTGCTAATATTTTGTTCAGGATTTGTCATCAATGTTCATCAAAGATATTGTCCTATAGTTTTCATTTTTCTTTTGGCTTTGTCTGGTTTAGGTAACAGGGTAAAACTGGCCTTGCAAAATGAGTTTGTAAATATTCTCTCCTCTTCTATTTGTTTTTGGAATAGTTTTACATCAGGGAAATAATAGTCTCTTCAATAAATGGTACTGGGAAAACTGAATATCCATATGCAGAAAATAAAACTATACCCATATTTCTTGCAATATACAAAAATTATGTAGGAATGAATTAAAGACTTAAATCTCAGACCAGAAACTAGAAAACTGCTAGAAGAAAATATTGGAAACTACTAGGACATTGGTCTGGTGGGTGACGATTTCTAGAGTAAGACCTCCAAAGCACAGGCAACCAAAGCAAAAATGGACAAAGAAGATCACATCAAGCCCCAAAGCTTCAGCACAGCAAGGAAACAATCAACAAAGTGAAGAGAAAATCCACAGAATGGGAGAAAATATTTGAAAATGCCTATCTTATAAGAGATTAAAACCAGAATGTATAAGGAGCTCAAACAACTCAACAGGAAAAAAAAAATCTGACAAAATTGGGCAAAATATCGGAATAGACATTTCTTACAAGAAGACATACAAATGGCTAACACATATACAAAAATATGCTGAACATCAATAACAATCAGAGAAATGCAAATAAAATCTACAATGAGATATCATCCCATTCCAGTTAAAAAGGCTTTTATACAATAGACAGGCAAAGACAAATGCTGGTGAGGATGTGGAGAAAGGGGAACCCTTGCACACTGTTTGTCGGGATGTCAATTAGTACAGCCACTATGGAGAACAGTACAGAGGTTCCTCAAAAAACTAAAAATAGAACCATCACATGATCCAGCAATCCAACCACTGGGTATACATGCAGAAGAAAGGAAATCAGTGTATTGAAAAGACATTTGTACTTCCACGTTTATTGCAGCACTATTTACAATAGCCAAGATATTAAATCAGCCTAAGTGTCTATCAATGGATGAATGGATAAAGAAAACATGGTACGTATTCACAATGGAATGTTTTTCAGCCATAAAAAACGAAATCATATCATTAGCAACAACATGGATGGAACTGGAAGACATTATGTTAAGTGAAATAAGTCAGGCACAGGAAAATAAATATCACATATTCTCATTCATATGAGGAGCTAACAAATAAATAAACTCACAGAGATAGTCAGAAGGATGGTTACCAGAGGCTGGGAAGGGTAGCAGAGTGGGGAGGAGATAAAGTGGGGATGATTAATCAGTACTAAAATATAGTTAGATAGAATGAATAAAATCTATAGTCAGCATCACAATAGGGTGAGCACAGTTAAAAATTTATTGTATATTTGAAAATAACAAAAGGAGTGAAACTGGAATGCTCCTAATACAAAGAAATGCTTGAGGTTTTGGATACCCCAATTTACCTTGATTTGGTAATTATACACTGTATGCCTATATCAAAACATCACATGTACACCATAAATATGCAAAACTATTATGTATGATAAAACATTTTTTAAAAAGATGTTTAATCTAATTACTATTCTTTTGATCGTGAGTGCCCCTTGTGACCAATAGAACACAGGGATGTTGGTGCGTTACTTTCTTCAGTATACCCTTTATCGGCTGGAACACTCACGGGAGCCCTAAGCTAGCATTTAAACAGTTCAAAATCACCAGTATTGCCATTGTGCCAAGAAGCCTAAACTAGGTCAGGTCAACAGGCAGCTTCAATCACTGCAATTGCAGGAAAAACCCCAAGGCAGAATTCTTCACCAGTGTCCTCTCTGACTACTTACCTACACAAACCGTGAGAGATTGCTATTTTAAATTGCCAAGTTTTGACTTCATTTCTTGCACAGCAATAGGTGATGCTAGGGGTTGACAAGCCATAGTAGGCAGGCAAAATCTGGCCCCCACATCTTTTTATCAATAAAGTTTTATTAGAACATAGCCACACACATTGTTTACATATTGTCTGACTGCTTTAAGTGGAGTTTAGTAATTTCAACACAAATTCCTTTTGGAATTTACTTTGATTCTTGAATCTATCTTCTCCTAAAACAATGGCTCTTACATATTCGGTAACAAAACACTGTGGACTATTTTTGAGACTAGTTGTAGAGCTCTCCACAAATTCCAGGTCTCCTTAGTTCTTCTTGTAACATTTACAAACTGTTCCAATTGACATAAAATCTGTACATATTAATGGGTTACATAGTGATGCTTGAATATATATAATGTGTAGTGATCAGATCAAGGTAAGTTGCATATCCGTCATCTCAAACATTTATCATTTCTTTATTTTGGGAACATTCAATATCCTCCTCCTACCTATTTGAAACTATATAATATATTATCATATAGTCATCTTATAATCATGACTTTAGTCATCCTACAGTGGTAGAAAATGCTAGAACTTTTTCTATGTTTTAGCCTGCATGCACATAGCACTCAATAGTTGCTGAATCTTAATTTACTCCCTTATTGTGGTAGAATATTTTCCAAATGTCATCCTTAATTCCCTCCTTGTATCCATGCTTTTGTGAGGAGCCCACATTGATTCTGAGCCTGTTTGTGTTGTTGGGGTGACTTTTCTTTGGCCAGTGGGGCATTAATAAATGCAATGCAAATAGAAACTTGAAAAATGATTATGCATTGTCACTTGCACTATCTTGCAGATGGGAACCCCTCTGCCACCACCTGACTGAGCCTGGGCTGGCTTCCTGAAGTGTCCTAGATCCCCAGCTGAGAATGCAGACATGTTAGTGAGGACATCCTAGGTCTGTCAGACACAGCTGCGTCAGCCCAGAAACATGAAACATGTTAGCAGAGGTTGTCTTCAGCCACTTAACTTGGGGATGATTTGAGACACAGCAAAAGCTTAACTGGTACAGCTGTAAAGTCAGCTTTAATGTTCTCTGCCCCTATGCTCTTAAACAACTGGGAGTATATCATTATTGGGGAAATCAGTAGCCTCAAGAAGTAATATAGGTTAAAAATAAATATGAGAGAAAAAATCTTTTAACTTTCTAAAAATACCTTCTTCTTTCTTTAATAAAAGAAACTAAGGATTAGTGTATGAGGTAGTGAAGGGCAATGTTTTACATAATCATTTGACTTTTAGTTTAGTTAGAAAATCCTGGAAGGGGTTTTTGTCCTGCCCAGTGTGGCCTAATCTAGGTGCTCCTGGATTTCAAGAGACATAACAATCATATGAAGAAGAAGCAGGAAGATATTGATATTTTCAGATTAAATGAATGGAAAGACACTTTTAGAATGAAATTTTAAAGAGCAGATAATTTTAAAACTGTCTGAGTTCACTTAGCCAATAATAGCCAAGTTACCATCAGAACCTAGGGCAACCAAACAAATCTAGTGTCTTGCTGAAAAGCCTTCTCTTCTCACTGCCCACATATTTTTCCCTTCAGAGAAATATATTTATGTATTTGCTGTTACCACAAGCTTGAATAAAAAAATCTTACAGCAAATTACGTTTCTAGCATTTCATTTCCCAGCGGTAATACCAAATAAAATGTAGATAAAAACATTAAGTGTGGCTGCCTGCTGCTGTAGCACAGGCAGGGTCCATCCACAGGCGTGCTAATAGGCTCACGATGAGTGTGCTTTGTGCCGGTGAACGGCACTGTGCAATCGCAGGATAATTTAGAACAAAAAGTAAAGGTCAGGCATTTAATGCTGCTACGAGTGACCTTCTCACTCCCACCTCTTTGCAAAAGGATTTGTATTAGCAATTTTAGATGCATCTTTTTAAGGAAGTTGTACAACTCCTTCCAGGAGCTGTGTTTCTGCTTTGAAAGGGCCCCCGTGGGAAATGGGCTTCCACTGAAACAATCACAAGGAAGCAAAGTCCTTCTTGTCCCCGAGAGAGTTCAGTTGGAAAAGCTGAAGTGAGAGCTGGCGGCTTCCATGCTAAATATCAGTGCTAGACATTCAGGTACTTACTTTGATCCTAGGAGTCCAGCCAGACCTTGTCCTTCTTCCTCCTCAGGAAGAATGTGGGGTCTGCCAGAGGTCGGCTGTACTACGAGCCTTTGGTTAATAACGTACTTAACTGGCTATTACGCTTCTGTTATTTGATGACCTTCTGGGACAGTATGAAACTTCCTCTTAAACCCAAATCTCCAAGGTCACATAAAATAAAAATAGCACCCTCTACTAGTGGCTAGAATAAGTACTTTTGCACAATGAATAGTCAATAAATGTTATTTGAATTAAATAAATCACTAAATATTATTTCACTTCAGATAAGAACTTGTGGTTTAATACTGAAGAAAATAACGTGAGAAACTGGACGACTCCTCAGTTCAATTTGACAAATATTATTGAACACGCACTATGCAACTGCCCAGTCATCGGCAAGCCTCTGTGATGTCCAGAAGGCTCAGAACAGACGCTGCTACGCTGCACTCCTTCACAGCCAGACTGCCTCACACACGCTGCCTAATTCCCAGTTTATCAGTAACACAGTATGTTCATTACAGTTCCTCTTTTAGGCTTTTGGGGGAGTTTTGTTTTGTTTTCTTTTGGCTTTTGTGAGGCTCATCAGAGACCTCCGCATTCTCACATCCAAAGGACACAATTGTGGACTCAATGTAGTGTATTCTTCAGGGGCAATTGCTATTATTGAAAGCTTATTTCTAGAAACCCCCACATCCTCCTTTGGGGGTCCCTTCTTCTCCATCTCCTTTTTGGATCCTTCCTTCCATTTCCCTGGGCTCCAGTACTGGAGGCTGGAGCTAGGCCAGCTCCAACTTCACTGGGGCTCTGTCCCTGGGTCATCGTGCCGAAGTCCACAGCTTATTACTGCAGTGTATGTCTCCAACCCAGAAGTCACTCACAGGACATCTCTGTCCACCCATTCATTCGTTCGTTCATTCAGGAAACATGAAGGAAACAGTAGATATTTCCAGGGATGTTAAATCAAGAAGTTGAGGTGCCTTCTGGAGTTGTTCTGGGAGCTTCCAGAAACAGTTGAAAGCAGAAAGATTTGAAGGATGTTGACTCTGGAAAGCACTATCAGGGTTTAGGAAAGGAGAAGCAGGGAATCTTTCTTCTCATTATAGGTTCTTCTGTTCCCAGTGATTCTGAAAAGGCTGCTCACCAGTCACCTCATCAGAATCAACATGGTTGGCTGCTTAAAAGACACATCCCAAGACTATAAACCAGACCTGCCAAATCAGAACTGCTGGGAGTTATTGTCGTATGTGATAGAGTTTAGGAACTATTGTATTAAGGCTGTGAATTAACTTTCAAGTAATACTTTGGTCACATTTCATTGGTTTTCAGTGCTTTATTGTGCTTGTTTTTGTACCTAGTCTTTAATTTGATTCTTGATTTTGTCATTGAAGGAGGAGATACATGTTTCATTGTCAACTGGATAAATCTTGGTACTTTTGTTGTTTAAAAATGTTCATATTCCTAAGGTATAGAGCTGTAGCCAGAATCTGAGCTATTTCTAGGTTTTTATTTTAGCAGTTTTTAAATAGACTTTATTTTTCAGAGCAATTTTAGGTTCATAGCAAAATTCGAGCAGAAGGCCCAGAGGTTTGACATGCACTCCCTCCCTCCACACATACACAGCTTCCCTCACTATCAATAGTTTTAAATTTTAAAAAATATTTTAAATAATTAGTGTTTTAAACTACAGTCTATATTCTTGGCATAGATTTTATATCACGTATATTGTATTTTGAGAATTTCTAATCCTTTATAATTTAATGTAGTTTTATCTATTATTCTAATACTTTTTATTGGTCTAAGGCAGCAGTCCCCAACCTTTTTGGCACCAGGGACCGGTTTCATGGAAGACAATTTTTTCATGGACCAGGCAGGGGTGGGAGGGAATGGTTTAGGGATGATTCAGGCACATTACATTTATTGTGTGCTGTATTTCTATTATTATTACATTGTAATGTATAATGAAATAATTATATAACTCACCATAATGCAGAATCAGTGGGAACCCTGAGCTTGTTTCCTGCAACTAGACAGTCCCATCAGGGGGTGATGGGAGAAAGTGATACCCAAAGTGTGTTTCTCATGTCCAGTCTACTCTATAATCACATTTTGGTTGCTGTCACTACAGAAAACACTGCTTCACAAAGACAGGATGTTGGAAACAGAAGCAGGCTTTTCAGTGCTTTCATGGCAATCTCAAGATATTCCACCTTGACTTTAATCTGGGACATACGGAGATTTGAAGTTGTCTCAAGCATACGTTTAAGGCCACAGTCATTTGCAGTCTCAAGCTGTTGATCCTCTTCTAGCACAAAGTCTATTTAGCTGGCTTATTCAAAAATTCCTCCCAGTTCTGGGGTCTTGTGTGGTTGGGGAGTAACACTCAAACTCTTTTGAAAGCTGAGATAGGTGATCATGCATCATCTTGGAGAAAGAAGGCCCTGGCTCAGTCTCTTTCAAAATCTCTGCTAATGTTTGAAACATGTCAAAAGTCCCAGTGTTCACTCATCTCACCCATAATTCTAGTTTGGCTCTGAATGCAGCCACTTTGCCAACTTGAACACAGTTGTCATTGTCCCCTGAAGTGACAGACTGAGTTCATTGAGCACGTTGAATATGTCACATGAGTAAGCAAGTTTTGTGTCACTGACATGTGGTGACTGTTTTTCTAAAAGAAATCTCTGGAGCAGCCCTTGTAACTCAAAAACTCTGGCCAGTGACCTACCTTTAGAAAGCCACCTAGCTTCTGTGTATAAGAGAAGACATGTGTGCTCTGCGTCCCTCTTCTCACAGAGCTGCATGGATAGACATGAGTTAAGGGCACATACTGCAATGTGGTGGGTAATTTTAATCACATCCTACAACGTTTGTCTGCAAACATTGTTTAGTTCAGGTGTCATTTTTTGGCTAGCCAGCACTTACGACATAGTGCATAGACTCACATTTAGAAGCCACCTGCTCGGCCAGTGTACTGAAACCAGAAAGCTGTCTCGACGTGGCAGCTACTCAGTCCATGCATATACTCACACAAAATGACCAATTGAGTTTTCCTGAGATGTAATCATCCAAAGACTTGAATAGTTCTGTAGCTGTGGTATGGTTGGCAACGAAAGTGCACATAATATATCCTCAAGCACATCTTCCTGAAAAATAAATCACACAAAAACAAGTATTGTTTCCTTGTTGTCAATATAGGTAGACTTGTCAACCTGGATTGTCTACCACAGTGACTCATTGATCCTCTCTAATGATTATGCCTTAATATCCTCTGCTATTTCACCAATTTGAATAATTATGATGCTAGCTGAAAGTGGAACACCTTTTGAACTGTAACCTCTCCTAAAAATTTATGGCAAACGTCCTTAGCAGCAGGCAGGATCAACTCTTCACCAATAGTAAAGGGCTCCTTGGCTTTAGCAATGCAGTTAGCCACTAAGAAAGACGTTCTCAGTGCAGACACATTTGATGAAATTGTGGCCTTCAATAATTGCTTGTGTTCTTTGTGGTCATGTTTTTTTTCTTTTGAAAAACTCCAAAGGCTTGTCTTTTAATGCAGGGTGCTGGGTCTCCATGTTGCGAAGCAGTTTTAAAGGTTTCATGACTTCGTTGGCTTGCCGGTCGACACATACTATACAAAGTATGCTTGGAGAACATGAACCACCTGTTGCAATGAACCTGTACTTTAGGTAGGACTCTTCGTATTTTCTCTTAAATGCAGCATTCATTTTGTTGACAGTCTTAGAGTGTTCTGCTATCTCATCATTGGGTCTCTTTTTTTAAATTTTTTTATTTCAACATATTATGGGGATACAAATGTTTAGGTTACATGTATTGTCTTTTTTATTTTTTATTTTTTTATTTTTTTATTTCAGCATATTATGGGGGTACAAATGTTTAGGTTACATGTGTTTCTTCCCCCCCTTGCCCCCCCGAGTGAGAGCGTCAAGCGTGTGCGTACCCCAAATGCTGCACACCACACCCATTCGGTGTGTATATACCCATCTCCTCTTCCGCTTCCCATCTGCCTGACACCCGATGACTGTTACTACTGTATGCACTTAAGTGTTGACCAGTTAATATCAATTTGATGGCAAGTATCTGTGTTTATCTATTGTTTAGCCATTCTTGTGATACTTCACTTAGTAGAATGGGCTCCAGCTCTATCCAGGATAATACAAGAGGTGCTATATCACCATTGTTTTTTTTTTTTTTGTGGCTGAGTAGAACTCCATGGTGTACATATGCCACATTTAATTAACCCACTCATGGATTGATGGGCACATCTTTGCAATTGTGAATTGTGCTGCTATAAACATTCTAGTGCAGATGTCTTTTTTATAGAATGTCTTTTTTTCCTTTGGGTAGATGCCCAGTAGTGGGATTGCTGAATCGGCCCCTGTTTTTAAGGGAGGGGAAGTGAGCTCAGGGCCATGAAAGAGCAGAGAGGAACAGTTAACTCTGCGGTCAAGGAGAGAAGGCTCCCTGTGGATGTGGAGTTTGAGCCTTGAGGGATGAATGTAGTTTCATCAGATGGGAAAGGCAGGGGTGGGAGAGGAGGGTGTTCCAGGGACGGGGAATGGCATGGGCAAAGCTGGGCTGATATTAAAGAACGTGGTTCTGTGTGCCTGCGGGACTGGGTGCGTGAACTGCATGGTGAGAGACACGACGGGGGAAGTGAACTTGGATTAGATCCACATTCCAGGACCAGGAAGTAAGATTTAGCCTGAAGGCTGTAGAAGAATCAGGCTTGCGATAAAGGATGATGTATGAGAGAGAGAGAGGGAGAGAGACCGTAGGGAGGGAGGCTAGCTAGAAGCGCATTACGGTGGCTGGGAGAAGGAGGAGTCTAGGCAGATACAACTCAGTTGGCTTCTGCTGTTTGTCTCTCAAAATCCTGGACACGTACACGACTCTCTCTGGCCCACCTATCCTGGCCAAGGAGTTAATCTCTGGGGCTGTACACTGGGGCCCCTCCATTGCTGGCAGGAGCTCGGTGCCTCAGATGTTGGGCCCAGGTCTGCAGGGAGGTGATGTGCTTGCAACGTGAGCCAAGAGCGAAATAGCTTTTGACCCGGTGGCCTCTCCTGAGTCTGCACGTCTGCAGCCAGAGGCCAGGATGATGCTAGGCTGCTCCAGTGTTTTTAGCCATACCCAGGCTGAGACCTGGTTACCAGGCAGCCAGAAAGAGTCCAGGAGGCACAAGTTGGGGGGTTTGGAGGCACAGAATGGAGAATGCTCTGGGGAGATGGGTGCTTTGTTTGTACAACTGTTCATTGATTCCTCTGATGGCCAAATGTGCAGGATGGCTGAGCAGAGAGGCACAGAGGCTCTGGAGCCAGGCTGCCTGGGCTCATGTTTGGTCTCTGTGCTTTGGAAAATTCCATAATCTTTCTGTACCAGTTTCCCTTATTACCCGTGAGACTGATGTGAGGATTAACCTAGCATAGAGTAAGTGCCCTATAAATATTATTATAAATATTATTATTCAGCAGCGTACTTCTTTGCCAAGAACCAAATTCCCCTACTAGTCTTTCACTGAGCTCCAGCCTGTCTCCCAGGAGAGACTCTAGTGAGCTCCCTGGGGACAAGGACCGTACCTTATTTGTCTCGCTGTATCCATAGTGCTTTTGCTTAATGAATTCATTTGCTAAATGAATGAACCAGAAATAACTTAGGACCTTCAAGAGACTGCTGTTATAAATATGTCTTGACATCTCTCTCCTTCCCACCCACATGCCTTTGCCCAAGCTAGTCCCTAACCCAGAGTTTCACTACCCAATTTCTCTACCAATACTGGGAGTGAATGGATCTTATTGGTGCTTGCCTCCCACTGTATTTTGACTATTTGCTAAACACATGTCTCCCCCACTACACTGAGATTCTTAGGGGATTGTTCCATGTTAAATCCCAGGTACCCAGTACAGGATGTGTATTTTTTTTTTTTCTTTTAGAATGTGTATTTTATGAACTGCTCTGTGTAGGCTATAAAGGAAAACCCCTGGCCCCTGCCCTCAGGGAGCTCACCAGCCCTCGGGGAGCTCACCAGTCCTTGGTGGTCAGAGGTTTGCAGAGCCCCAGGGTGGGCGTGGAGGGTCCATCAACAGGAGTCCTGCAGATAGGAGCCCTGAGTGGACCCTGCGAGTCAGCAGCCTGGCTCTTGGTCTCAGAGAGAACCACGTGGTGCTCAAGCGTTTACTTTAGTAAGAGTCGCGTTCCCCTCCCCGGCTCTCTGCTTCAAGAAGCGTCAACCTGGGAATTTACAAACTCCCTTTTTAATCTTTAAGAGAACATTTTTATAAAAAGTCAGTATCAGCGGATACCCTGGCGAAATTCTTTCCCCAGGAAATAAAGAGTAGGACCATTAATATCCGCAGTAGAATGGCTTTAAATGCCCCCAGGGAGCCAGCAGGAAGCAGGGCGCTGAGGAAAGCACAGGGTGGGGAGGAGGGGCAAGTCCAGTGTCACTGGCACTCCCACTGCCCCGGCCCCACCTGCCAAGGCGGCCCCATGGGATCTCTGTGATGTCTGTGCCCACTCAGCAGGCCTCGCCCGGCTTGCCGTGGGCCTGCCACAGGATGCTGTTGCCTTGTGGTGGTTGGTGTGAAGGCACCTGCCGAGGTCCTTGATCCCCCGGGAGGTGAGAAAAAGCCTCTCAGCACTGCCCTGTGGTGCGATCTGCCCACACAGTTCCTGGAGCCTTTGGGGAGAGGGGGCAGGGGCTCAGGTGCACCTGGGTTTCCTGGGGGAGGCGGGTGTGGTGAGACAGTGGACAGACAGGAGAAGGGACACTGTGTGGAAGTGACAGGCCAGGCTTGGGAACCAGATGGCCTCCAGATGTAGTCCAGATGCTGCCACTCGCTAGCTCTGTGGCTGTGGGCAGGTCACTTTACCTCTCTGAGACAGTTATCTGATCTGGACAGTAAGAAAAACCCTTTCTTTCCTCTCTTGGAGATTTGGCCTTGGGACCCAATGACATCAGTTGGAGAGGATGCTGTGGGTGAAAGGCAGCGTTTCAGGACAGCAACAGGCCTGTCTGGGCAGGATGAATGAGCTGTGGACCCTGTGAGTCCTAACTCACAATTCCAACCTCAGTTTCCACTTCTGCCCTTTTATTTATTGCTGGGGTCTTAAATGAGTGTTGGGGGTATTTGATTCCCTCTCTGCCTGCATTTTAGGGACCAAGCACTGAGCTGAAAGGACAATTCCCCCCAGTTCTGCAGTCCCACGACCTTCCCTCTAACCAGCTATGAGTTGTGTCTATAATACATTCTCTCAGTGGCATCGAGAGATTTATATAGACAAGGAAAGAGAGGCTCCTCTAAGTCAAGGGGCTTGCCTCAGATTTTACCACCAGTGAGTAGAAAAGTCTTGGATTCCAACTCTGGAGCCCATATTTTTTCCGTTTCTCCACACTGCCTGTCTTCATACGCTGCGTCACCTTCCAGCCTCCAATTGCCTCGCTCAATCCTTCCCACCCTTCCGGGTTGGCCTCAACTGTGGCTTCTTCTATGAGCCTTTTCTCCTTCTCTCCTATTTTTTCCTTCTCCAAACTTTTAAAAATCAGGCCAGGCGTGGTGGCGTGCACCTGTAGTCCCAGCTACTCGGGAGGTTGAGGCGGGAGGATCGCTTGAGCCCAGGAGTTCCAGGCTGCAGTGGGCTATGATCGTGCCACTGCACTCCAGCCTGGGCGACAGAGTGAGACCCATCTCTAAAAATAAATAAATAAATTACATTTTTCCCTGATTCTAGAAGAATGTACATTAAATTAGAAAACATACACAATTATAAAGATAAAAATCACCTAATATCCTATCACCCAGAAGTTTCCCAATTTTTTCTCCTGCATTTGTATATGTGTTTGTGTGTACTTCACTCCAAAATTTCTCTAATATTTATTCTACTTTTCTTTTGGCCCATATAAGTTCCTGACTTTGGTACCCATCTGATTCTCCCTACCAGGCTATGAGCCCCTGGAGGAGAGACTCTGTGCCCTGATTCAGGTTGGCACACGTGCCAGCTCCTAGGTGGCTGGAGAGAAGGGTGTGGCATTGGAAAACTAAGGGGAATGGGCCTTTCAGCCCAAGTCGCTTGGTCCAAAAAGTGCAGGCAGAAGAGGAATCGAATACCCTCAACACTCGTTTAAGACCCCAGCAATCAATGAGATCAAGTGCCTGCCAGATGTACCATTCTTTACTTTTCAGATCAAAACAGATACAAAGCCTCAGGGAGGCCCATTCTAGGAGGCTAGGGCTACACTGGAAAGAGAAGATGAACTTGGATTCATACCCCAGCTTCCCCTCTTCCCAGGTCTGTCACCTTCAGCATGTTATGCAAACTCTAAGCCTCAGTTTTTCCATCTGTGAAATGGGGATATGGTTTATAGGGTTATCATAGGGATGAAATGATGAGTGCAAACAACTTCTCACAGTGCATGGGGAAGGCCCGAAATGAGCACTAGTCCCTCCCTTCCTTCTTCCCAGATGATTAATATGTCAGTTCACAACCTCCATTTATTACAGATCTGTCATTTGCTAAGCACCATGGGGGCTGAAAAAGATGTTCTTCCTGCCTTAAAACCCCACTAGGGATGAGAGACTACCAGAGGAGCTGATTACAGAGTAGAGCAGTCCCTTACCATGGCTAATTGAGCAGCCCAGACAATGATGCAAACCGAGTTAGGGCTGGGAGCTCTTTTGTATGCCGGAGTCCTCAGGGATGCCGCAGATGCGCAGATGTGTAAATAACAACCTTTGCTACTCTGGAAGCAGGAAGACTCCAGAGATAAGCTTATCTGAGCTGTGGCCACGGAGTTGGAATTTGTAAGCTTCAGGGTTTTATCTGTCTGCTTTACCAGCTTGTCTGTAAATTGTAAATTACAGCAATCTGGTGGTTGGGGAATGTGAGGTTAGGTTGGGTTAAGAGAATGAAGCGGGACCACAAAGATCAGAGAACCAGAACAGGGGGGACTGGGGATTACATATCCATCAGAGTCTTGCCCTCAGCAGCGAGGATCAGGCTTCTTTCCATCCCTGTGTTTGTCCATCCTGGTCTTCCTGACAGGAGGCATTTGTCAGAGCTATGACATGGGAAATCACAGGGAAGTAATGCAGTGAGAACATTTAGAGCACAGTCAGACCTATTTGCTCTCCTCCTTGTTGGCTGTGTGACATTGGGCAAGTTACTTAGCCTCTCTGAGCCTCACTTTCTTTATCTGTAAAGACAATAAAATAAACCTCCTTCGTGTGGTTATTTTGAGCTTTAAAAGAGACAATGCTATGATGGTGCTTCTTGCAATGAATTTTAGCTCTTTTTAGTATTATTAAAGCAAGTTCTGTGTGGAAATAAAGCACATAGCTTTTCCTCAAATGTACGTGCCAGAAGTACACATTCCATTGGCAAGGGGCTGCTTCTGGAAGGTTGGGAGGTGGCATGAGGCAGGCGAAAGAGAACTAGCAAGGTTGGCACCACAGTCAATTCAGGTTACCTTATTTGGTTTTTTAAAATTTTTTTCCTATAATCCACAGTATGAAATGCATTTTACATCACAGTCCACTATATTTATGCGTTGTTAGATAAGAGAAAAAGACTCACAAAGAAATACAGATGTTGACTGCATGCAGTGCACACTGATATTATTTATTCCTTTTTTTTCTTTCCTTTAATGCACTTGTTGCCTACTTATGTCAGACCCAATTCTTAGGTCCCTATGCACAGTTTGAAAGACACTGTATGAAATGATCGTGATCTTGGAAAAGTCACTTGCCCTCTCTGAGTGCTGGTTTTTCCAACTGTAAAACACTCCTGATGCCCGGCCAGCCTCGCTGCTGCTCTGAGTCAATGCTAGGAACACTGATTTAGCACATGCTATTTGTGGGGTGCCCATCCTGGTGCTGTGGGAGGGACAGAGACTAAGAAGAGCAGTTTCTGTCCCAAGGAAACCATCTGGAAACCCTGGGGATAGATGGGAGGGTGGGAGGGGTGGGGAGAGCTTCTCCCCTAAGAGCTGGCACGATGGAAAGGCAGTGAGGTGGGAAGTAACTGGTGTTGGCTTTTCTCGTTTATGTCCTAGCAGCCTTCCCGACAGCGAGACTGGAGAAGACCCCAGGTACAGCCTTAGGACTGGGCTGGAAATGGGTCCCAACAAAGGGAAGGAGCGGGTGGGGCAGGGTGGGGGATTGTGGGTGGGGAATGCTGAGCATGGATTTGGGGAGGTGCAGCCTACACACTTTCACGGGTGTGAGTCCAAGGCATGTGTTTCCAATGAAGGCAAAATTTGGTTTTTTGGCAGGGGGAGAAAACACTTAGACATTGCAAGGCTTTGTGGCCATGCAAAGTACCAAACAGATGTCAGTGTATCTGTGGTATTAAAATTTCATTGTGGATAGAGTTACAAGGTGGATTGGTGGTTGCCAGGGGCTGGTGGGAGAGAGTGGGAAGAGAGAGTGGCTGCTAATGCCTACAGGGTTTCCTCTGGGTAGGATGAATATGTCGTACAGTTACATAGTGGTGATGGTTGCACAACCCTGTGAATATACTAAAACACACTGAATTGTAAAAAAAAAAAAAAAAAAAAAGGTGGCAGGGAAAAGTCAATTACAAAAATATGTCTATAAAGGTTCTAGGGGTAATAATGAAAAAAGTTGAGACACCTGACTGTAAGAAGAGACAGCCGGTGTCCTTCAGGCCCGATGGAAAATTCAGCTTGCTTTATGTTCAGTGAGCAGGTCTAAAACAAACAGCCACCCTCCCCACCCTCACCTCTCCCAAGCACATTTGCGACATACCAGAGGGGACACGAAGTCTGGGCTGGGGAGGTTGGCTCGGCTGCGCCTGTGAGTGTAAGCCTCTGGCCTTCACCCTCCCACACCAGAGAGGCTCACTTCCCCGCGTTTCCTCTGCCCTTCCTTCCACCTTGTCCCCGAGTGCCAGGGAGTGACGACAGGCCCAGCCTCTCCAACCGCAGTGGCCGTATTTCTTGAGCCAAGAATCAGCCCTCATGGCATGTGACAGGTTTGAAGTGTGGATGAGAACAAAGTGGCAGAATGTTTGACATGGGGGCGGCTCGGGCAGTCCCGGGCACATGGCACGGCAGCTGACACATCTTCCCTGGCAGATCCCCCAGATTCCACAGTTGTCTTCTGACAGGGCCGCTCGGGGCCACAGGTCATGCCTAGAGCCCTTCTCGGCTCCGCTGGCTGTAGGTTCCCACCCACAAAGTGCAGATGCTGGCGTCAGCCCCCTGGCCTCCCTGCCCAGCTATTTGTGCAGCTGTGTCAGCCTGAAACCTCGGCCTGCTCCTCTCAGCCCAAATGCAGAGGCTGAGTCTGGAGGAGCCACTGCTGGGCCTCATACTCCTCTGACCTGGGAAATTTCCCCCAAGAGCCTGCTCCAGTGGTGCCCCTCCCCCACTGTCCCTCTTAACTTCATCGGGTCCCCCAGGGCCCTCCTTGCACACCCACGTACACAGTCAGGCAGTAGAGTTCCCCCCAGGATGGCCACGTCCCACTTTCCACACCTCTGTGTGCAACACTGTGGCTGCAGACTTGTGGTCCCAGGGATCGTGAAGGCACACTCAGGTGGGGTTTGGAGGAGCTGAAATCTTCAGTGAAACCTGAGGTGTCTTTCCTCCCTGTTGCAGCCCAGAGAGCGAGACAGCAGCCGACTCGGACATCAGGTACCAGGTCCTGGGAACACTTGTCCTCCAGGGCAGGCTCCCTCAGAGGGCTGTCAGGCCTGAGGGAGCCACGTCACCCCGAGGGCAGCCCCCATGTGTTCCCAGCTGCTGGGGGAGGCCGCGGAGGGGCTCTGTGCTCCACCAGGTGGTTCGGGGACTGCCGTTGCTTCTGTGCATCAAGCTGCTCCCTTCACACCGGGTCATTTTAATCTGGTAGTTTTCTTTTCCTTTTTGGGGGCTGGGGGGGTCTTCAAAATTACACAAAGTGTGGTTTCCTTGGCTCTACTTAAAAAAAAAAAAGTTCTTCCATTTGGAGACATCCCTTTGGACTTCACAGTGCAGTGGTTCAAGGACTCTTTAAGGAGGGAGGAAACCAGAGTTGAGTGTTTGCTTGCTTTGGTAGCACTGTGGGCTGCTGCCGGGCCCTGGGGGTGCCCTCAGGAAGGAACAGATGGCAGGGCTGGGCAGGCTGGGTGTAGGGCAGGGAGGGGCCAAGTCCCATCCCCCCAGCCAACTGAGACTCAACCTCCTAAACTGCCTCAGGCCCTGGGGGAAGGAGACGCCACCAGAGGCCACACTAAGCAGATTTCTGCCCACCACACCTCCCCCCAGCCCTGCCCAGCCTAAGCTGCCAGCTTGACGACTGCGCTGACAGTGAGCCCCTGGGATGCCCCTGCCCCTGCTGCACCCTGCTTTTTCACCCCTCAGGAAGAGAGGCCCCGTGGCCTATGCTTCTCAGAAACCATGGCTGCTGAATGCCACCGTGGAGGAGAACATCACCTTTGACAGTCCCTTCAACAAACAACGGTAAAAGGCTCTCAGAGGCAGGCGCGCTGTCAGGGGAGGAGGAATTGGTCTCTGGCATTGGCCAGCCTGGCCCAGTCCCGGCCCTCCATCCATCACCCACGCCAGCCCAGCCGTGCTCCCCGTGCGGTCCATCTGGAGAGCCTGGGGCAGTCCAGCTCCTGTGCGTGAGAGAACGGGAGGGGAGAGGAGGGAGTGAGCCCTGCTGCCTCTCTAACCAGCTCTCCGGATTCCCGATCCTCATGGCTCCTGCGCTGTCTTCCTCCAAGGACAGTAACAAGGACTAGCACCGACTCAGTGCTTACCAGGTGCCGGGTGCAGCACCAGGCCCTTAGTGCTCGTGGTTTCCTCTAATGCTCATGACAACCTCAGTAGGCAGGTACTATTATTATCCCCATTTTACAGACGAGGAGATCAAGGCTCAGAAAGGTTAGGTAACTTCCCCAGCCAGTAAGTCACTGAAATGAGTCTCAAATCCAAAGCTGCCTGACACCTAAGTACATGCTTGTTGCCAAGACACTCTGATACCTCCATGAACGCTGCCTGGCACCTGCCCAGGCTCAGGGCTGGCCAAGGAAGTATGAGAGGAACAGGCTGGGCAAATATTTGACCAGCCATCATCATTACTGCCTAAATCAACCAGCAGTGATTGTCGCTGGTGGGCAGTGCCCTGAGCACGGGCTCTGGCTGCAGCTTTTCCCACTATACGGGGAACATGGGCCCCTCTCATCACTTACTCGGTATGTTTGCTCCCATCCAATTTCATCTTTCAAATATTTAACCTGTCCCGAGGCTGTGTGAGGTGCTGACCTCAACTCTTTTCAAGCTCACATGGTGTTTGCTTGCACCCAAGCGGGAGGCCCATCAAAGCCATCGCTCCCCCTGGGCACAGCTACCCAGAGACTAATGACCCTCTACAAGTGCTGGGGCACAATCTGGCCAGGCTGATCAGCTGCTCCCCCCACTCCCACCCACCCCAGGTACAAGACCGTCATCGAGGCCTGCTCCCTGCAGCCGGACATCGACATCCTGCCCCATGGAGACCAGACTCAGATTGGGGAACGGGTTAGTAGCAGCCTCCAAGGAGTTTTCTCAGAGCTGAAACCCCCAACCTCCCCAGCTCCCCAGCCATCACCCTCACCATGCCCCAAGACCCTTCTCAGGGAGAGCGGGTAACTGGGAAATTGGGGATGGTAAAGGCTGAAGGGTTGCTGCAGTGGGTCAAACATGACTTCGTTGATGATGGTTCTTTGACAGGTTTTCAGTCCTGGTTGGTGGGTGAGGTCAGCTTAGTGCCTTCCCAGGCTGGGGATGACTGGACATCTCCTTCCATGCCCCAAGTGTACACTGAGAGCCCACACAGCACTGCGCTAGGCCCAGGGTTGTATTGCTCCTGTTCATTCTGCAGCTGCGGGGCCCCTCCACAAGCTTAGACAAATAGGATTCTCCCTCGATGGTCCTCCTCGTGTGTGATTTAAATCCCTACTTCCCCTGTCTTGGTGTGCACTGGTTTGCACCCCTCTTCTGAATGAATTCTATAAACACGTACAGGTTCCTTCTCTCTGCAAGGTGAGAAGGGGCAAAGAGGTGGATAGAACCAGGCCTCCATCCTAAAGAGCTTACAGTCCAGTAGAGGCCAGGACAGTGTCCCTTGAATGGTTGAGGGCATGATCTGTTTCTCCCCTTTGGTGACAGGGCATCAACCTGTCTGGTGGTCAGCGCCAGCGGATCAGCGTGGCCCGAGCCCTCTACCAGCACGCCAACGTCGTCTTCTTGGTGAGTGCACCAGCTGGCACTTCCCTTCGGGGCCCACACACGCGTACACACGCACATACACACACATACACACACATATACACCATCAACCAACAACCTCCCTCTCCAGGAGCAAACCCCTCCTGCCAGAGATATTATAGCCTATTCATCTTATTGATAAGGAAACTGAGGCAGGCAAGGATAAAACAAATGAACCTTTGCAGACTTCAGACTGAGCTCTAAAGTAGCCAGGAGGGCAGGCAAGTTGTAGCTCCAGCCTGCCTCTGTAGGACAGCCCCAGCCTATCAACACTTGTGCAGCCTGACTGTAAGAGTAGCAAATACATGGAATATGTGTGCAGCCACTTCCTGTCTACGGCCAGGGCAGACATTGCTAATTGATTACAACATTATTTCCCATGGAATTTGACTTGGCTTCAGAATCCTCCTCAGCACAGCACGCCAGGTACTCACTAGCAATGAAACACGAGATAAAACTTACTAGCCATCCCTGCCCTCCCTCATGCCAAGCTCTCTGTGTCAGGAGCCTTGATAGATACAGGGGAATTCTAAGACCCAGCCCTTGGCCTCAAAGATTTAAAATCTGATGGCATCTTTTCATGGCTGACAAATGTTGAGGCTGCGACATGGATTGGGAAAAGATCTGGAATAGCTATGAAGCGCTGGAAGTTGTAGGCCTTACTCTACTCGTATTTCACTTGTGTGACCTTGAGCAAGTCAGTTTTCTCCAAAGGAAAAATGTACATTTGGATTCGAGGATTCCTCAGGAAACAATTTATATTTTTTATGATTCCATAAATAATTTTATTGTTGGTAATTTTATTTTATATAAAAATACAAAAATAGCACTTGTAAAAAAAAATTTTAAATCTGTTTAGGGAGACAGAGCTCACCTACACTCCGGAGGCACAGCCCAGTTCAAAGCCAAACTGAGTGGCACGGGCTATGCGGGGCCTTGTCCAGGGAGACAACTGTCAAGGCTGGAGTGACCAGGGAGGCCTTCCTGGAGGAGGGCCTTGAAGAGAGAGTTAAACAGAAGGAAAGAGGGAGGCCATGTGGACAGGGAGTTGGAAGAAGGAACCTCCAGCCTCTGATCCCAGATCCGTTCCCTCCTCTCTCCCCACAACACACACCTATGCACTCCCCACTATAGATGCTTCACTGTGTGAAGATTCATGGTCCCTGTCACCATCTGACACATGCACAGCACTTTACAGAGTACTAGTTCATTAATGATCATAATGATTTGAACATGTTAGAGAAAATAAGGTGGATTTTATTTCAACAAACTTTTATTAAGCTTCTAGTCTGTACCAGGCATAGGCACAAAGAGTCTCAGTTCTTGGGGACCTCACAGTTAGGCATGGACAAATAACTATCAAAACTGGCTTTGTGCAAGGTGTCGCTGGAACAGAGAGGAAGGAAGAGTAGGTGTGAGCATCAGGACAGGACACTGGAAAAACTAGTGCTTGGGCAAGTGAAGGATGAATAGGAGTTCACCAGGCAGACAAAAGGCAGAACATCTGGGCAGAGGGAACAGCTTGGGCCTGGAATGGCAAGCAGGGAGCTTGGGGAGCACAGACCAGAAGTACGTCTAGAAAGGAAGACTGAGCAGGTTGTAAGGGGCCTGGAAGACTGAGCAGGTTGTAAGGGGCTAAGAAGTTTGGGCTTTAGAGACAATGGGAGGCCATTGAAGGTCCAGGAGTCAGGAAGTGAAGTCATTCAATCTGTTTGAGAGTGATAACTGACAACAATCCCATTTTAAGATGAGGTGACTGAGGCCCAGAGAGGTTAGGTGAGTTGTCCAAGACCACACAGCCAACTAGTGTCACTCCCTAGACCAGAGTTGATATAAACTCTCCCCTACACCTGCCCCTACCTTCTTCCTTCTACCCAGGATGACCCCTTCTCAGCTCTGGACATCCATCTCAGTGACCACTTGATGCAAGCCGGGATTCTTGAGCTGCTCCGGGATGACAAGAGGACAGTGGTCCTAGTGACCCACAAGCTACAGTACCTGCCCCATGCAGACTGGGTGAGGGGCCATAAGGGGTTGGGCTGGGATCAGGAGGCAGTCACGCATCCTTGAAGGACTCAGTTGGGTGTCTCAGTAGCAATTGCTAAGGGCCACAAAGGATAAGAGACCAGCATGGGATGACCTCGTGCAGGCTGAGCTGAGGGAGACCCTGTACAGGCCAAGAATTTGGTATCACCTAGACCCGCAGACATTCCCCATCCTGGCCAGGGGCCCCTGTGGTACACTCAAGGCTGGCACCAGGAAACCTCAGGAAGAACCTTCTGATTCCTGCCCAGTTTGATGACAGACCCCTTGGCCTTGGGGAATGCCCATTTGGATGGAAGAGCCATCTTCCCACCTTCTGACCTTCCGGGAATGTGTGGATTAAAGTTGGGATCATGTAAGAAATATGGAAACAAACAATAGGAGTAGTACTAGAAACGTCAATATTATCACTAGAATGCAATGCTGTGAAACCCTGTTACATGAACCCCATTAAATAAATCCCATACTCTTCAGCAGATTAGAAAATAGTTACTTTTCAATTAATTGGCAAGCACTTAATTTTTAAGATCATGTCACTTTTGACATCCAGGCCCTCCCTATTCCTGTATAATTTTCCCCCTGAACAGCAGCCAAAATCTGAAGCCCTCCCTGAGATTCAAGCCTGTGCCAAATGACTCTGCTAATTTCTCCTCAAATGAGTCTTCTTCCCATGTGTAATGAGATCCCCTTCTACTATGACAAAGACAAAAGAAAAAATCCAGCTTAAAAAAAAGCTATTAAAGCAAGTGCAGAAGGTTTGTTTCTGAGTTTCTGTGATGACCTTGGCTGGCAAGGTAGTTCAGGACAATCTTGAGTCCAAAGACAGCAGATACAGAGGTGCCGGGTTCCTTGAGGGGTCAGTGAGCAGGACTCCTGGGCATCCTCCCCAAACCCCAGCATAGGATGGGTGGGGATGAGGGCAGCAGGGATGGGTGTCTGAATTAATGGCAGGTCTATGTGATGGTGTCATTGAGTATTTCAAATAAAAAGTTTTATTGATTTCAAAGAACTGTGGCCATGCAGACCAACAAGGCTTTGCTAAGCACTGATGGGACCTCCCAGACCTGCCATCAGGAGGAGCTATGGGTGTGTGTAATTAGCCCGTTAAGTGTATAAAAACAGCTGTCGCTGATGGAGTCCTTGCGGGTAACCAGCCAGTTTGACCAGGATTTGCTCTGCAAACGCAACTACTGAGAATTGCTCCCCCTTAGATGTACCAACCTCTAAGTCCCGGGCGTACATCAGTGGGGGCAGGTTATCACCACTGGCCACTGCAGTGGGGGAAGGGATGAGTGCACCGCCATCTCAGACTCCACAGTCAGGAGGGTGTGACCACCACCCGGCCTCCCCAGCCAACCCCCAAACTGGGTTTGTTTCTACCTTTCCAGATCATTGCTATGAAGGATGGAACCATCCAGAGGGAGGGTACACTCAAGGACTTCCAGAGGTCTGAGTACCAGCTCTTTGAGCACTGGAAGACCCTCATGAACCGGCAGGATCAAGAGCTGGAGAAGGTGGGTATATTCTGGGGGCTGGGCAGTACCCCCTGGATGGGAAGATGTGCTAGAGCCTGAACTCATAAAGGCCTTCCTATACTCACTGCCCCAGGAAGCCCCCCAGAGGGCAGATGTGGGAGCTGGGCATGAACTTGCTACTACTAGAGGAGAGCTGGTACCTGTGCCAGGTACCCAGGGCAGAATCAGGTGGGCGACTTCCCACCTGATGGGCAACTCAGTGGTATCTGAGGTAGTCAGATACCACTTAGTTGCAAAATTTCAGAAAATCTACTTAAACTGGCTAGGCAAAGAAAAGAGGGGGAGTTAAGGATTTGTTGATTCATGAATCCAAAAAGTCAAGGTGTGTTTAAGTGTAGCTGGATCCAGGTGGTCAAACAATGTCATCAGGAATCTGTTTCTCCTCATCCCCTGGCTCTGCGCCCTCAAATTGGCTTCGTTCTCATAGCAGCAGTGAGGGCCATCAGCAGTGTCAGTTTACGTCTCCCAGCTCAACAGCTCTGCCAGAAAGAGAGTGCCTCTTCCACAGTGGTTCGGCCAGAGTCCCAGGGCTGACTCTCATTGGTCCAATTCGGTCACGTGCACCCTGAACAAATCACCGCGGCCAGGGATGTAGAATGTGAGGATTGGCCAGTCCTGGGTCATGTGCCCACCTCTGGAGCCAGCCCCACCTGAATCCCTGAGACTAAGAATAGGGGAGGGGTGGTTGCCTGCAGGGATATTGGGGTGCTGTTAGCTTATGAAGGGGAAAGAGTAAATCCTGGCAAGATGAACGTGTGTGTCTCTGACTGTCCCTTAGGCAGGGACAACCTGGAAACCTGACACTGGTTGTCACCAGGTGGTTGCCCCCTAACCTCCCTTATTCCCCCATGCACCCTGAGAACACTGGTCAGGCCCCATCTGTCTTTCAGGAGACTGTCATGGAGAGAAAGGCCACAGAACCACCCCAGGGCCTGCCCCGTGCCATGTCCTCGAGAGATGGCCTTCTGCAGGATGAGGAAGAGGAGGAAGGTACAGACAATGTGACTGGGAGTGAAATTATGACCTGAGGTCTGATCAGCAATGGGAAGACTAAGGTTTGGGATCCCGGGTGTAGTGAAATAGTTTGCCTGCGATTAAAGCCCTTCCCCTCTGTGTGCTTCAGTTTCCCCATCTGTAAGTGAGGATAAAGTGCCCCTGGTTCACCCTCAGAGAAAGGTGAAATGTGAAGCCATAGAGTGGTTTCTTGCGGCCCACAGAGGAAGCAGCTGAGAGTGAGGAGGATGACAACCTGTCGTCGGTGCTACACCAGCGCGCCAAGATCCCATGGCGAGCGTGTGCCAAGTACCTGTCCTCTGCCGGCATCCTGCTCCTGTCACTGCTCGTCCTCTCCCAGCTGCTCAAGCATATGGTCTTGGTGGCCATCGACTACTGGCTGGCCAAGTGGACCGACAGTGCCCTGACCCTGAGCCCCACAGCCAGGAACTGCTCCCTCAGCCAGGTGTGGCAGCAGCCCCACTGCAGGGGCTGGGGGTGGGCGAGGTGGGAGGCTGAGCCCTTGGACACCCTAGGACCCCACCTCATTCTCTACCCACCCAGGAGTGCACGCTCGACCAAACTGTCTACGCCATGGTGTTCACGGTGCTCTGCAGCCTGGGCATTGTGCTGTGCCTCGTCACGTCTGTCACCGTGGAGTGGACGGGGCTGAAGGTGGCTAAGGGGTTGCACCACAGCCTGCTGAACCAGATCATCCTGGCCCCCATGAGGTACCCCTCCCCTCTGGCCACATCGGGGCTATGGGCAAGTCACTGTTCTCTGAGCCTCAGTTCTCCCATCAATACAATGGGGATATACAACCTCTGTCACAGACTCGTGGGCATGACTCAAGGAGACAGTGTGTGTACAAGTGTCTTCCTCTTGCAAGAAGCAGGAAGAAACTGGCATTTACTCCGCCAGACGCTGAGCTAGGCATTTACATGGGTGGCTTATCTAATTGTCACAGCAGCCCTTTAGCACAAGCATCTGTGGGTCTGGGTAAAGGTTAATTTCCCTTCCTGTCTGCCCATCCCCACCCACAAGGGCAGCTCCCTGCCCTCCTCTCTCGCCCTGGCTTCTCTCCCTGCGACAGCCTGCAGGTTCTGACACTGGAGGCACAGGTAGCTGTTCTAATTTCCTGTAATGGGATGTATAAAAATCTCAAAGGCTTCTTGGTGTGAAAAAGAGGTTTAAAATCGTCACTGCTCAATAGTTGGTCAACTTGGTTTGAAAACACAATAGTCTTCTGTGACTTGGGCTATGAAAAAAAAATTAACAATGTAAAAAATTAAAACACATACACACACACAACAGAAAAACAGGTTATCTGGCCCCTTACCAAAGCCAGATCTGACCACTGACTACACTATTTACTTTCCAGCCTCATGAGCTCTCTGTGGCCCAGAGATATGGCCTTCAAAGTTACTTACCCTTTATTTGCCCCAAATTTGTGGTTTTGAGACTCTGTGGTTAGGATTAGCTGACTCCGGGTCACAGCCAGAGTGGCCTCTCCGGGCCAGCCAGCTGACAGGCTGTCCCCAGGGCCCCATTCCCCTCTCCCCCAGAGAGGACTCTGTGTCCCAGGAGGACAGCTGTTGGGTCAGGCCCAGCGAGCAGCTGAGAAAGGTGGCAGTGGTCACAAATGGGCTTGAGAGTCAGAGAGGCTAACGAGGGGCCAGGGCCCTTTTGGGCGGCTTTGGGAATTCCCAGGACACAGGCCAGATGTCTACAGATGCACTAAGGCAACCACTCCCAGGGAGCCAGACCTATGAAGGACTCCAGAGACACTTAAATAAATAACTACCCCATTCGATAAATAGGATGTAAATTAATAGACAAATGAGTAACTGTTCTTCTGGTCGCCTGTTAGGTTTTTCGAGACCACGCCCCTTGGGAGCATCCTAAACCGATTTTCATCCGACTGTAACACCATCGACCAGGTACAGAGGACTGTGCCACATTTCCCCTAGTCCTGAGGGAAGCCAGGCCCCTGGGAGCTTTTCCTGTCCTATGCTGGGTTCCCCAGATCAGGTGATCCAAGCTCTGTGGGAAGAACCAGCGCCCCATCTGATTTTAATGCCACTGCAGGGCCTGGGTCCTCCCGGGTGAGACCTTCGTGATAGGGCCAAGGGAAACCAGATCTCACTGGCTTCTGCCCCAGACCCACTGGCTCACTCTAGTAAGGTTCCAGTGTGTTCTGAACCAAGGTGGCTGATTGTGCAGAAGATATACATTTTGACTCAACTTGTGTGGTTTATTTACCATCACACTGCATAAGTGAGGAAGCACAGTCCTGATTGCAGCCCTCAGGGAGCTTACCATGTAGCTTGAGATAAGATGTGCACCTGTAGTAAAGGAGAGAGCACAGAGCGCAGGTAACGCTGAATGTAGTCAAACACCTGGACACACCTTGCTCTCTCGCCCTCGCCCCCGCAGCACATCCCGTCCACGCTGGAGTGCCTGAGCCGCTCCACCATGCTCTGTGTCTCGGCCGTGGCTGTCATCTCCTATGTCACACCTGTCTTCCTCGTGGCCCTCTTGCCCCTGGCTGTCGTGTGCTACTTCACCCAGAAGTACTTCCGGGTGGCATCCAGGTGATGGCCGGGGGGTGGGTGAGGCGTGGGAGGTGCTTTGCAGTGGGCAGTTTGGTACACTTATTGGAATCATCGTCATAAATGTGATAGGGTCATGTCCCCCCAAAAAAGAAAAATAAAAAATATATAGAAATATCCACATCATACTCCTCCACCCTAATACAACCATCTGTCCACATACACACACACACACACACACACACACACACACACACTGCAGTTAATTTCTGAACTATTTCCTTGGGAGATGTGGTCAGGAATGGCATTGCCAGGCCAGTGTGCACGCACTCATTTATGCCCTTCACTCATTTTGCCAAAATGCTTCCCAGGAGTGTTGCATGATTCCGGCAGCCAGGCCGATTGCCGATGTGTGAAATCAGAGGGCGCCTGACCTGAGGGGTGGGACGGCAGTCACGCCGCCCAGCACACTCGGGTGCAGGGCGTGCCAGAAGCCGTGCTGGAGGGGCCTCCCTCAGCCGTTCTCACTGATCACATTTGCCCTCCTGAGCCTTGCAGTCACGCGCAGCTCTTTCCTTCTCAGAATTTTCTAAGAGTGTTCCCTAGGAAGTCTTTCCAGGAGTGATTCTGTTAAACTCATAGATTCAAACAATTATAGGGAAACATTTAAAGAACCTCTAGGCCAGTGTTTCTTGAACTGCCAATTACAGCCCATTAGTGGGTCATGAATTCAATATCATGGATCTGAACCAGCATTTTAAAAAAATGAAATAGAACAGAAAATATCCGACTGCATTCATATAGCAACAGCAACTTTGCTTCATGAAACCTTTGTTTTGATCACACAGTTGTGTATGTAATGATTTGCAATATAAAATATATTTCTGACTGCAGGTTGTGGTCACAAAGGTATCTTTCCTGAGTGCACATAGTTGGTTAGAAACGAGAGTCAAAATACTGATTAGCAATAACAATAATTACATTTAGATGCATTTTGGCCACAATTACCTGCCCCAAAGGATTAGCGTTTGTATAAACAGCTTTTTGCTTGAATGATCCAGAATCACCCAGCACCCAGGGGAGGAACATAGTCCGTTGATACTCACAATATTACAGTGGCTCTTTAAACACATACAAACTGTTCTACAAAGTTCATTTCTTCTGCCAGAGAAACCACCTTGCTCCTCTGGCTCCCCCGCTGGCCCTGGAGACGATTTGTCCAGGAAAGCTACTTCCTGCATCCCAAACTGGCCTCCCGGCACTGACGTGCTTGTCAAGGTGCAACTGTGGGGCTTGAGAGACAATTCTGTTGCCATGGAAACCTCTGGCCTTACCCCCTTAAGGAGCGAATTAGATCCTGGCCTGTGATGTGATGAAACCTATTGTGATTATCAGGAAAGGGGGAATTGGAAGCTTTGAGTTTGGTCTGTCCGTTCCTTCGGCCCGCTGCCCCAAGGTTCAAGCTGTTCACTGTAAAAATGGAACTAAGGCTGCCTGCCCAGCCTCACCCCAGCACGGGGCTGTGTGGCAGAAACCCAGGGAGGGTCACAGACGTGAGGTGGACAACGCCCAGGTCGACAGTAACTGTGCGTGGCAGGCAGTGTCTAAGCATTTATACAAATGACCTCATTCAGTGCTCATCGCAGCTTGAGGGGGTGGTACCGTTGCCGTCCCTCTTCACAGGTGAGAAACTGAGGCCTGGAGAGGTGAAGCCATTTGCCCACACAGTGGTAGGGTGGACTAGGATTCAGGCTGGGCTGAGCCATAAGTCTGACCTTTTAACTGTTTCTGCTCTGTTCCCCGGCACAGGGACCTGCAGCAGCTGGACGACACCACCCAGCTCCCGCTGCTCTCGCACTTTGCTGAAACCGTGGAAGGCCTCACCACCATCCGGGCCTTCAGGTAGGAGTCCAGATTCCCCCCAAGATACGAGTGGAGTGGGGTGGGGCCAGGGTCACAGGTCATGAGATTCGATTCTCAGGGATCCACTTAGGACACATGGCCCTCAACCCCCCACTCAAGACCCAACACCCAGGGGATGTCCACCAGTAGGGACAGGCCAGATGGGCTCCAACTGTGTGTTCCAGAGAGGAAGATTCCCACCCTGCAGACAAGCCCAGGGCCTCTGCGAACTAAGGCAGAGTATGAAAAGCAACAAGGCTGGGACAAGTCTTCCCGTATCAATACTAGAAAGGGCCTTAGATCTTGTGGGCCAGCCCTGAGGCCTTCTTTTCTGGAGGATGTCCTGTGTGCCCAACACTGTGCTGAGCTGTTCGTGCCAATCCCATTCATTTTGCTCTGCAGCCCTCGGTGCTGAGCATGATCATTCCCATTGCACAGATAAGGAAACTGAGGCCCAGAGAGGTTATATAACTCTGCGTAAGGTCCCACAAAGCCCAGACTTGATCCTACTTGTTTATTCAACAAACATTTACTGCACACCCACATGTGCTAAGCCCTCTGCCAGGCACAACAAACAGGACTCAGATGAGCTACTGTCCTGGAGGCATTTACGGCCCAGACTTTGAGCAGACCCAGAAAATCCTATGTGCCAGGTGCTCTGAAAGAAGAGGGCACAAGGGCTATGGGAGCATAGAAGGGAGGCAGTCGTGGAAGGTTTCATGGAGAAGGTGTCATCAGAGTGAAGACTCAAAGAATGGGTGAGAGTTTACCAGGCTGGAGGAATTCCCTGGAAACTTCAGTGCCCCTGACATTTTCTCGCAACTCTGAGTTGTGATGTTGGGCTGAATGGGAACATCAGGCTGGGTGTGGTGTCTCACACCTGTAATCCTAGCACTCTGGGAGGCCGAAGCAGGAGGATTTTTGAGGCCAGGAGTTCAAGACCATCCTGAGCAAGAGCGAGACCCCGTCTCTACTAAAAATAGAAAAATTAGCCAGGCATGGTGGCGTGTGCCTGTAATCCCAGCTACTCAGGAGGCTTGAGCCCAGGAGTTTGAGGTTGCTGTAAGCTAGGCTAATGCCACAGTACTCTAGCCCAGGTGATAGAGTGAAACTCCATCTTAAAAAACAAACAAACAAACAAAAAAAACACATGGGAGCATCAGAGGCTGCTGTTGCTCCCCCATCCCCAAGTGTCCAGCATCTCTCCTCCAGACAGACAGGCCAGAGACCCCTGCCCCAGATAGTTGGCTCTTGTCTCTAAGCCTCACCCAGAGCGTGATGATAGTCTATTTTTAGGATGGCACAGCTGCTTAGGATGTGACAGTGACCATGAGATACCAAGCCCTGTGTCCAGGAGTCAGCCTAGGGCTCAAAGGCCAGTGGAGGGTCCAGAGAGGGTTGCATCTCCTGACTCTAATGGCCAGCTTCAGCCCTGGGAGAGGTGCCAAGACCCTGGTGCAGCACTGCAGCCTCTGTTCACTCCCTGGGCCCCAGGGGCCAGTGGGAGGCCACCTCTCAGGGGTCTTGTCTGAGCAGATCAAAGCAGAGCAGAGCTCTTCCCATCCCCTGTCCAAGCCTGCGCTGGCGTCCACACAGAAGCTGCTTGGATACTGGCAGATAACTCCAGAGAGTCCTCCCAGCCTCCTTCTCCTCTCAAGCCTGACCTTCCCTGTCTCTTCATCTTCCAGGTCCCTCAACACCCCTGGGCCTAGCCTTTGCTATGAGTTTTGGTGATGTCCCTATTTTAATTGGTGTCCCAGAAGACTTGGGCTGGGACTAGGGTGGAGAGTTTGTGACTTTCCTAGAATGGGTCAGACTCTTGGGGGGCTTCCTGTAACCTGCCCCAGCGCAGGCCTGTGGCTCAGGCCCAGCCTGTGGTCAGCTAGAGGAACTGCTGCCCAGCGAGGCCTTCCACACCTACACTGACACAGTGAATGATTCTTAAATGTGAGTGAGAGATTTTTTAATCATCTCTATATGTGTTTAATTCATTGGCTTTAGCCCAGCAGCCTGCCCTGTTGAGAGCTGATTAGCAGTCACTGATTGCGCACTTACCGCACGCTGGGTGCCGTGCTAAGTGCTGTGTGTGCCTTATTGCATTTAATCCTCACAAGCGCCTCATGACATAGGTATGCATAGCCACATTTTACAGGTGCAGAAATGAGACCCAGAGAGGCTGGGTCACCCATTGCGGTAACACAGATTGCGAGAACTGCTGCTGCCCTGGGAACCCAGACTTGTCTGGCCTTTTAGATTTTCCAAAAAGGCCCTGTTTTTTCCCAAAAGAGTTTCAAAAGTGCCTGGCACAGGGCTCAGTGTTGGGCACAGAGGTTGTTGCAGTCCACGTAGGAACTGTTACTCTTACTGTCCCCACTTGACTGATGAGAAAACTGAGTCTCCATTCTGATACACAGGCAGGAGGTCATGACGTTCAGACTCCAACCTGGGTTTGCATGGCCCCACACCTGAAGCTCTTTCCCGTTCCTCAGGCTGCTGTCACATACCCATGGAGAAGCCCCCTTCTGACACATGCCCACCCCTCAGACTCTCTTGTCACTCACACACGGCCCTGAGACCGACATACGATGAGCACACACACACACGCCTGTGCACACGCACCTTCAATGCACACTTACTCAAACCCTTCAGACCTACGGTTTCATGCTGGCCTCAGACACGTCACCCGCCCTGCACCTCCGCCCCTTGGCTATGCAGTCGCACACCCCTCCCACCTCGGAGACTCACTTCGCTCTCCTCAGACACGTGCCCTCCACCCAGAAATAATCCAAGCTGAATAAACACCTTCCTGGAGTGAAAAGCAAACGCCCAACAAGGCACATCTTGGGTCCCTCTCAGTCCCCAAGTTTGGACTTTATCAAACTAGTGGTGATGAGACAGCTCTTCTTTCATTTCTTCATTCATCGTCAGACAAGTGCTCCTGCACTCCTCTGGGCTGGGCCCATGCCATCAAGGTCTGAGGGAGGTGGCCAAGGAGAAGGGAGCCCAGGCTGGTCAGAGAGAGGAGTCAGGTCCATGCACCATAACACAGGAAGAACATGATGAGGACCTGAAGGTGGGAAAGAAACGTCCAGAGTTCCTTGTACAAAGAGATGCCAGCTACTTTAGAGTATCAGGGAAGGCTCCATTTATTCATTCAACAAACATTCAGTGATAGTGCCAGATTCCAGGATACACTGGTGAACAAAACAGACATGGCCTCATCCTCATGGAATTTAGGAAGGGAGAGGGAAAGCAAAAGAAATGAATGTACAAGCAGATGGCATGGAGCACACAGGCTGCAGAGACAGAGGATAAAAGGGGAAACCTACTTTAGGTGAGATAGTGGCAGGAAAAGCCTCTCTAAGGAGGTACCATTTAAGGGAAGTCCTAAAGGTTGAGAAGGAGCCAGTCTTGTCAAGGGCAAGGGAGAAAGCGTTCCAGGCAGAGGGAACAGCACATGCAAAGGCCCTGGGGTGAGGAAGACTATGGATTGTCACAAAACTTTTAAAGGGCTGGGGTGGCTGCAGCATAGGGTACAAAGGAGTTTGTGGTGGGGTGGTTGGCAGAGGAGGTGGTTCTTTATCCTAAAAGCAAGGGGGAAGTCATGGCTATTCTAAGCAGGGGAGAGATGGG